>RJWJ010005041.1:0-23162 GCA_004363605.1 Indri indri | reverse complement strand
ATTGAGTGACTACTCAGTAGAAGGCACTTTCCAAATAGCATCTCTCTGAATCCCAGCTTCCCTACTTAGCTAGTAGTGTGACCTTGGGCTAATCACCTAACTTCTGTACCTCAGTTTTCTCATCTGTAAAACATACATACATACATATACATACATAATTATAAAGTTGATGCAAAGACTAAGTGAATACATGTTGAGCGCTTAAAACAATCCCTGACACATAGAAACTGCCCAGTGATACCAGCTATTATTATTATTAAATCCTTATAACAACCTCGAGAGGTAGACATAAGGAAATTCATTTTATAAATGAGAAAAATATGAGGCTACAAAAGTTTAAGCAACTTGACAAAGGGTTCAGCCAGTAACTGACTCAAATTTTCCTGACTGAAAATTCTCACTCTTTATGAAGTGTATTCACTGGAGGAATCTTCCATTTCATACTAAAGGGTTATTCTAGGGAAGCGCTATAGTCACACAGAGGCCCCCAGGCAACTGTGCATAGTGGGCAAGGCTGAGAGTGAGGCAGGTTGTGAGGAGTGGGGAAGAGGTAAGGAAGGCTCAGTGAGATGCAGGAGAAGACCTCTCTGGCTTAGACACCATGCCAAGGAATGTGGGCTTAATTATGAGACCATGGGGAGGTATCGATGGACTTCAAGTAGGGAAGTGAAATGATCTGTAATGTACTTTAGAAAAATAACTCTAACAACCAAATATTTGTGAGTGGATTGGAGATAGACAGCTTGAGCCCAAAGACCAGGGAGGTGTCAGCACATAGTGAACAGGAGCCAGACCTGAGCTAAGGAGGAGGCAGTAGAAATGGAGACAATAGGAAAGAACTTAGGAACCAGAAACAGAACGAAGTTTATAATTAATTCCCTGTGGGAAGTTCTGGACTAGTGACTGGGTAGAGGTTGGAGTCATTTTCTGAGAAAAGGAATGTAGGGAGAGGAGCGTGTTTCATGATGGGTGCAGGATGGCAGGAAGACAAAGGATGGGTTCAAGTTTGGGCATGTTGAATATGAGATGTTCCTGGGGCACGTGTGTGGAGATGTCCCCTTGCTAGGTAGATATTCGGGTTTATAGATCAGAAGAGAGCTTTGGGCTGTCGATATAGATTGGGCAGAAATGCACAAAAGCATTAGTGGAAGGAATGAACGTGGTTGTAAGTGTCCAGAGAGCAAGGAGTGAGAAGAGAAAAGGGGTGAGAATGGAACTCTGGGGAACATCAAGATTGAAGGAGCAAGCAGGGGAGGAATAAAGTGGAGAGACAAGCAGCTGAAAGATTATGAAGGCAAGAAGAAGGGAGTTTCAAGGAGGAAGTGAGAGACCTCATCAAATGCCGTAGAGGTCGCCTGTGACAAGGCAAAGCAGTAGCTATTGCATCTGACATTTAATGGTGGTTGGGGGCAGATGCCAAAGTGCAATGTGTTGAAGAGAGGATAAGAGACCACAAAAGGGAAACAAGGCGGGTATCTTATTTTTCCTTAAAACCTGACTGGAGAAAGGAGAGAGAGGACAGCAGGTAGAGGGAGTTATAAGGTGGAAGACTGCCTTATCATTGCCATACCCTTCACAACAGCTAGAACAATTCTTTGTACTTTGTAGGTACACAGTTAAACTTTTGAATGAATGATTCCATCATCTTGCCTATTCTTTCACTTTATCTCATTCATTTTCTTCTATATTTTTCTCCTCTTCTCTGTTAGAAGAAGGGATGCAGACAGGCTGTAATTCCTTGTTCAAATACCACGTGGAAGGTGTAGAGTTTGCCTTTTTCTTCTGTAGTAGTTAAATAGGTTGTATATAATAGCAATTTCTGTATGCTTCTGAAGCAGAAAAGACAGAAGGGAAGCCAAGCCACAAGAAACACAGATATCATGGAGAAAGCTTTGGTGTGGCATCCAGGTATTCATTTGGTTGGGTTTTATTTCCAAATAAATATGAGTATATGACAAAATCCTCTTTAGGGAACTAAAAATCTATCCCATGGAGAGAGTTAAGAAAGAGATGGATGGCATTGAGTGGCTTCAGTGAAAATTCCAGTAGCATGTATTTTCAGGACATCTAAGGATACTAAAAGCCTATTTAAAATAGTATCCTACTTGATCTTAATAACCAAAGATATTTCAAAGCATCAGGATTGGGTCTAATTGCTTGTTACATTAAGGTCACATATGGGAATTGCTTTTGACCAGACACTTTCACGCTCTTGAATAAGAAGGATCTAATGAAGTTTGATCTTTGGATGACTATCATCATGTATTATCAAGCCTATCATTTTCCCCATCAAAGATAATATAGCCAGAAGTCAGAAAATATGGGGGTGAGGAAGGGGAGTGAGAAGGAGAGAACAATCCAGTAACCCTTGATCCATTTATGCATCAATTCAGACCGTTCTCCATTATCTGTGTTCACCTAGCAAGCACACATCATTGCATTTCTTGCTTTTGCTCCTCATAGTATTTTTAAACTTTCAATATCATTAAGTAACACTCTTTTTTTCTCTATGATATCTCGTGTTACAGGTGACTTTTTCTTCCTCTTTATTACTTTTGGCAGTAGAAAGAGAGATTTTTTTCTTTCCCATTGACCTGTGCCTATTCCTAGCAAATTCATTGCTTTATGACAAGCACCAACATGGTCATACGCAGATGCAATTTATCTTTGCACGCAGCTGGTCTGTGTGCATGCATGTCTGTGTGAGTGTTCTTCTCTCCCATTGTTTGACTTCTTTTAACTCCACTCAGATCTCTCTAATCACAGTTTGGAATTCACCTGAATTTCCCTGCTGTGAGAGCTGAAAAAGCTGACATAAAGTTGCTAAGGCCACAGCTCTGAAAAGGAAATAGCACATCTTTATTGGTAGAACACATTAAAAGACATGAATGTGAGGTTTTTAAGTAAGATGCTGCATACGCATAACCTCTAGGTGCTTGACAGTGACACTGTTCCACATGTTGGCCATCTCCTCCATAATTAAAGAAAGGCTTTGAAAAAGAATAGAAGTGTTTGATTTTCACACTAAAACATTATTCTGGGAATTCAGAGCCCACAGCTTGCTATACCCAATCCAAAGCATGGAAATTGTTCACACAAATCTTTTTATGAGGCTAAGGGAGACTTCAGCATTCCAGTTACATTCTGCTCTAAGGGAAAAAAAATTCATGTCTTATGAGTTCTTGTGTGTCCATTTACAAGGTTAGTTTTCCTTTTTTCTTAAAAAACAGTTGCCATAGTAACAATGACCTATCACAGGGCTCTCACTTGAGTACTTATAAATGCTGCTTGTTAAACAGGCAGATCCCTGTGCCACATGGAAGACCAGAGAGAAACATCAGTATATCAACATTGCCAAAGATTAATGAAATGGTGAAAATAAATAACTTAAAAAAAATGGAAACGGAAGCATCAACGGATGCTTCCACTGGATATGTGACTCTATACATAACACAGTTATTTCTCTACCTCTGCACAAAGCCAACCAAACAAGTACATCGCGATCAAACTGGACAGGGCCTTGAAGGATGAAATAAAGAGGAAATGGGGCTTGGACCATTCTCGAAGGGAGCCTGAAGCTCTGGTTTCTGTTCAGAACTCTGTAGCCATGTTGTGTGATGTGCAGCATGAACTACAGCAGGGTCTACTTCAAGAGAGTGGCCTCAGGCCTGCTACTCAATGGCCCTGAGTGAAGGCATGGTTCAGCCCAAGAACCTGGGGACATCCCCTCCCCTCTCCTGGGGGCAGCCGGACTAAAAAGCCCAAGCTATTGAGTATGCTCTTTGGCTTCCCTCGAATGTCACCATGAGAGTTTGTGTGGAGATCATTACAGGCTATGAAGTGCTAACAGGATATAGGAAGCCATCACAGAACCAAAAGGAGGCTGTTCTTACATACTTCCCTCCCCTGTGATTCTACTGCCTAGGCAGCAGGGGAGGCCTCTGACCTCCCACTCTGGCCCCTACTTTATTCTCTGTGATCAGGTGTCGGATATCCATGTGTCAGCTGTCCCTTCCTTCCATAATTCTATTAGTTTCAGAGAATGACTGGCAGTGCAGTCCCAAGGCTTGACTGACTCATCACTTTTTGTCACATAAGGAACATATATGGCCTAATGGAAAGTGTTCTCTGAAAGAAACAGAAAAGGGGAGGTGAGAGAGAAAGTGTGACGGCCACTGGGTCAACTGCTGAGAAGAGAACTGTGATTTCCCTCTGTGGGTTTGTGGGCTAAGCAGAAGTTCTGCCCTCTGCACCCCGGGCTCACTCTGTATTTGAGTCATGGAAAATCAGCAAGAAATAGGCAAGAATGCAGAAATATGTTTGGCCGCATCTTTTATGAACAATTTGAATTCAGTTTGCATTTTGCAATACAAAAACAAGCACAGTTTTTCTAGAAGATAAATGAGAAGGAGGAAGAAGAGGAAGAAAATAGAACACAATAGAAAAGTCTTCAAAAGAAAAAAAACACTTTGTAGTTTCTTTTTTTCCTTAACGACAAGCAAGGGATACTCACATTTAATCATGTGGTTCAAAAGGAAGCACATTGTGCCAAAATTTATATGAGAATTTCACTGCCCTGCATTGTGCTATTTCAGACCGCTAGTTACTTTGAATCTGTATTTTCAAATTCTTTCTTTGAATATTTATGCCCTTAGGCAGACATATTAACTCATTTTACATTGAGAATCTCATTACATCAAGTA
This sequence comes from Indri indri, assembly GCA_004363605.1. Lineage (NCBI taxonomy): Eukaryota > Metazoa > Chordata > Mammalia > Primates > Indriidae > Indri > Indri indri. Next base: position 18,459 of record RJWJ010005041.1, on the reverse strand, counting down.
AAAATCCTAAGCCTGATAAAATGATTTACCCCCTCAATTTAACTTTTATTTTAGTCTCCCACCAGCTTCCCTGAAGTGGATTTGCTGCCAAGCTATAATACTATTTTAGACTGAGTCATCCAGGCACACGGAACAGCTTTTACTCTGCTCTAATGTTTCCCCATCCCTGTTGTTTGAAGAAAGAAAACGTGTTCTTCTATGGGTTTACGAAATGGTTACGAGCGATGGAAAAAAGAAGAAGTGGAGGCTTAAATCCAGTGTGTTTGGTCCCCAGGGAACACAGACTCTTCTTTCTCCTCATCTCTACAGGTCCCTGAAGGGGCATGCAGAGCTATACATTTTTAAGCTCTATTGAGGCCTCGAAACCACTGAAAGCATATGAAGGCAGTAGTGTACATATACAATGCTTCATTTATTCATGGCAAGGGAGTATTTGGAGTCACTTATAGAGGGTATGATTGGAAATACCTACTGGAAAAATTAAAAATAAAACATTGGATGAAGTCTTGCTCTAGGAAATTGACATACCATCTCTAGAGTTGGAGGATTCGAAAAAATAATAAAGGAATCATGCCTTATGAGGGGAATCCAGGCTATTCCTTGAGGGCTCACACTTTGCTATGGGGCAAAAGATATCCCAGACTGAGATATGTACCAAGATTCTTGGTGAGAAATTAGTGTAGGGGGACCAGGTCTTAACGTCTCTCACCAAGAGTCATCATTTGATCCTAACCTGCTCAGTTCCCTTTTCCTTCTCCCTCCCACTTTCTTCCCCAGTGAGAACCCCAGTGAGTTCATGCAAATCAACCCCAAGTATCTCTGCTTTTGTAAGTCTCACTCTCACTGTTCTGGCTTCTGTAGCTTGTGATCTCATACACTCACACCCTCCCTAGACTGTTACTGACTTTTATTGTTGGCTCTGTTGATGGGAAAGCCCGAAATATTTTTAGAAATAAAGAAGTAGCATCTAAAGTTTCACCAAACAGAGAGGCTCCCACTTGAAGGGAATAGTGAATACTGAAACGTTTTGACTGCCTCTCTCCTTACCGAACTCCCCCGAGAGCTGGTTACATGGCAGATTTGAGGGCCCTACACAGGTGTCCTCATCAGCAGACAGGGCTCAGGCAAGGATTAACTATACCTAGAATGTGAATCGGGGCCAATAACTCTGATCGCAATAGGCTAAGAAGTACAGGAGTGGGGAGGGCGGAGGCAAAGAGGTCAGCTGGTTAGAGTTAAACACACTGGTACAAGGATCTCTGGTGAGGCAGAGACAGCGAATGTGGAGCATCATTAGAAACTCAGGTTGTCAGAGGTATGTTTCTGCTGAGGTTCTGAATCAGGGAATCAGAGGCAGGAGGGGACCCGCAGGTTCACTGGTTGGCATAGGTCACAAGTGGAAATTTCAAACAAAAAGAAGAGGTGGCAAGGTTCGGGGGGGTATATTAAATGTTTGATGGTGTAGATTTTTTTTTTTAATCTCACTCATCCTTCAAGTAATCTTGGCTGGGAAATTAAAATAATTCAATTGGCCAATATATGCTTCACCTGCAAGGTCTGGTCAGTATAAGCAGCTGACAAACATTGAGTACCTATGTGTCAGGCTCTGTCCTACACACGTGAGATTTTGTGAAAATGCACACAACATAGTCTCTACCTTCAAGGAGTCCCTGGGGTCTGATAGGAAAGACTGACAATGGATGAATAAATATAAAATGTCAGGAAGTAATAAATGTTGTAAGAAATATAAAGCAGAGTAAAGGAAAAGACGGTGTTATGTTTATATAGGATGCTCGGGAAAGATTGCCCTTGACTGTAATGTTGGAGCAGGTGCCTAAATGAGAAGGCAGCACCTACAAGCATTCTAAATCTCAGGATCTCACCTTGGGCCACCGAGAGGTGGAATGGACCAAGTGTTCTGATCCTGAGACTTAGTGTCTATTCGGGCAATGTTTTCATAGGTCCCTGTAGAAATTAGCTTTGATGAACCCAAAGAGCTATCTCAGCACAACCATGAAAATCAGACCCTGGGGCTAAGAGGGTCATCTAAAGACTGGTAAACTTTCTTTCTCACCCTGACAAGTCTGAGGGCAGAAAGCTACATACCCACTGGGATTCTAATGTAGCAACAAAGACAGCAGAGAGGCACCCAGCTCCTGTAAATAACATCTACTTTCTTAGCTGGAGGTAGGGCAATGCTTTTTTTTCACCCTTTATACTGCAGTGTGAATAGTGCACTTCTGCCTGAAATTCTACATCCTTTTGGTTCCTGGCCAGACTCAAACTGTACACTAACATTCACACATGTCCCTTCTTACTGGGTGGGTTTGTAAAGGTGGACTCAAGGTACTGTATGTTTCATCCTCTGGGGAGGACAGGCCAGAGATAGAAAAGACACCATTCAGATATTCTAACCCAAACTGCAGAAGGGCCATATTGTGACACTGAGGATTCTGGTGCACTTGGCCTCCCCTGTATTGCAGTGGGGCTCAGCCTGTAGCACGATGTACCTTTTTTGTGTTCTACTGTGGTCTGACAACATGGCAAGTAGGAGGTCCTGGCTTGTGTGTGTAATTTAGAGACAGGTTTTGTGCTCAACTGCTAAGCTTTCTGGTGTTCAGCCACTGGGACATATGGAGCTGAACTCTCAGAATCTCTGCAGGATTGGGAGGAAGAAGGTGGAAAAACAAAACAGGTTTCCAAAGTGCTTTTTACTAAACAAATGATTTCTCTAGCTTGAATGTGCTCCCCGGCTCCCCCCAGTAGAATATGGTGCTGATTCATATGTATGGGAAGGAGAATGAGGATTTCAATTTTCAATTCCTCAAGGGAATCACTCAATAATGGATAGATTGGGGACCCACTAAGTACAAGGTGTTATGGTAGCCAGTAAGAGATATACAGAGCAATACAATACAGAACACATAAAAATGACAACAAAATAAGAGCTAAGTAGCATTAAAAATAAAAAACAAGAACAAAGGCAAAGATATCAGTAAGTAGTTAATGAGTACTAATAATAAACGATGAGCTGAACTGACAGCTGTTAATTCAGGTATCGGAATGAACTGTATTGACCCCAGAAGGTTAAAGCCCAACCTCTTTTTATGAGACTAAACAGGGACAATTTAAGATAGACAAAATTTAGATAAGTAGAGATGTGAGAGGAGGGCATTCCAAGGGAAGTGAATCTAGAGCAAATGTAGGGAGAAGGGAAACTGAAAAATATGAAAGTGGATCAGGCATAGGAACAAGACTAGCCTTGCAAATTTCCATAACTGGATTGCTGCACAAAGCCACATGGCCTTGGACAGTACCTGTCATGCTGCAGAAGCACACACAACAAACTTTTGTGCTGAGAAAGAGTTGTGAAGTACTGTAGCAAGAAGGAAATGTGTAAATAAGCAATCATAAACACGCACCCCATTGCTGCCTTGACAATATGTCATCCTCCACTTAGAGTAGAAGAGTTTTACAACAAAGATGGTCTATAATCTACTGAAAGCCCACCACACCCCAATTCTTAAAAATTTTATTTAACCAATAATGAATACGCCCTGTAATCAAGGAACAATAGGAGTTACAATAAGAAGTCTGGAAAGGACCCTGCCTTTTACCAGGTGACTCCAAAGCATCCCAGAAAGACTTGTATTCTCTTCTTAATTATTAAGATACAAAGAACAAAGACTTCCACAACCATCCTTATTTTGGCAAGAAATAATTTTGATGGACAAGAACCTGTCATTCTGTTTAATTCAACCAACATCTGTTAAATATATAATTGTAAGACACTGGGCTTGTGTCATGGCAGATGCAAAGTTGAGTTACATGTTTGCCGTGTTCATGAAGTTCATCATCTAATAGAGGAGACAAGCATGTATGCAAGTAACTATAAATCGAGGCAGTGAGTGATAAGGGCTCCAGGAAGGCATGCAAAGCTACAAGATTCTTGAGGGCAATAACTGTCTTTTTCATCTTTAAATTCCATGAGCCTAGCACAATGACTGGCATATAGTAATTTCCCAATAAATGTTTGTTGAACTGAGAAAGACATGCAAAAGGCTAATAGAAAATAATATGAGAGATGGATTCACAGTAACTGAAGTTAGGAATAGTCTTCTGGGTCTGATTTAGGGCTTGAAAGTAGGGAAGGAACCTTGAATCATGGAGCGATGCAAGAAAATCTGCTGCCTCTTGCTTGCTCTGTAGTGGATGTGAGTCTGTCTGATGAATATCCTTGCTATAATATTTCTGCATAATCAAAGACAACAAAAAAGTTAGTTCTTTGATTTTTTTCCTCCAAGCTAAACACAACCTCCTCGTTTAATCTTTCCTCGTAGTACCTTTTTTCTATTGTTTCATTCCATGTTTTTGCTTTTTCTCTGAACCCTCCCATAGTCTCTCCATACTAAAAGAATTCTAAAACTCCTTATAAGTCTATTGACTCCTACAACTTGTAAAAATACTTTTATGCTCAGTATCATATTTGCTTCTCACAATGATGATCAGTGAGGTGTGGAAACTACCACCTAGAGGTGGTTTTTGAGGTGGGTCAAAAAAAGTCATAGTATCTTCATTATAAAGAGAAAAAAAGGGCAGGGGCCACATTGTGCTAGACAGAATAATGGCCCCCAAAGACATTCCTGTCCTAATCCCCAGGAACCATGAACATGCGCTCTTACATGGCAAAAAAAAGACTGTGCAGGTACGATTTAGTTACGAATCTTGAGATGACGTGTTTACCGCGGATTATCTGGGTGAATTCAATGCAATCACAAGTGTCCTTACAAGTGAGAGTGGGAGGCAGGAAGGTCAGTGAGAGGTGAAGATGCTACACTGCTGGCTTGAAGATGGAAGGGAGCCATGAGCCAAGAAATGCCGGCAGCCTCTTGAAGCTGGACAAACCAGGGAACAAATTCTCCCCTAGAGCCTCCAGAAAAAGGCAACCCTGCTGACACATTGATTTTAGCCCAGTGAGACCCATTTCAGACTTCGGACCTTCAGAATTATAATGTAACACATTTATGTTATTTTAAGCTACCAAGTTTCTGGTAATTTGTTATAGCAGCAATAGGAAGCTAATACAGGCATGGTTTAAGAACTTACTGAAATTCTCCCAAAGCCCACAGTAATCAGTGCTGGGTCTAGAACCCGGGTTGGCCAGGCTCCATCTGCCACTTGGCTCTGTCTTTCTTGGAGCTACCATATTTCCTCTAATTACTCTTTTCTTCCCGCACACCCTCTTGCTTATCACAGTACCTCATTTGTTTCTTACAGATCACTTATCATCATGAGTAATGGTTTTATTTACGTGGACATCAGTTGTCTCTCTCCTCTCATCAGAATGCAAGTTCCATGAGAGGACATAGGCCCTGAATTTGCTCACCATTGGGTCCCTAAAGCCTACAGTAGTGCCTGGCAAACAGTAAGTGCCCAATACATATCTGTTGGAAGAGTCATACCCTCAAGTTAGGAGGACATGACAGCTGAGTAAAGCCATAGGAGTTGAGACAATGGCTAATGTCCATGGCAGACCAGAAGGACCAGGAGTAATCTGTATGCACCTGCTTCTTAGGGAAGTTGAGAGAAAAACTGCGCGACCAGTTGCTGTCCCTGAGGGCCCCAGCAGAGGTCATCTCCTCGTGCTCAGGTGAAGCCGGAAGCCAGACCCTGATAGATCACACTATGACAGCACTTCATTCCCGTTCTCCTCTTCAATAAGCTGATCCCCCAGCCCCTTAAGCACTTTGTTTCCACCCTGCATCTAATTGCTTTTGGATAATTATATCATTAACTCTTTATAATGAATAATAAAAAATAAATCACATTTGTGGAGGGCTGTGGAGCAAGATGCCTGGATAAGCAATTTTCAGCTACTTTCTCTTCCTCGTCTTTGTCTTCATTCCCCTCCTTTCTCTAACCTTCTGAATTAGAATTTCAGCCATGTGGGGACCAAGAATTGTATTTTTTAAAGGGTCCCTGGGTGATGATGATGATCAGTGAGGTGTGGAAACCACTGACCTAGAGGATCAGGATTCCGAGACTAAAGCAGACAGGGAAGAATGAAGTCAAACAAATTACAAAGATCCCCATATTTGCATAGTTCTTGCCTCCAAATTGCTCAAGGGATAGTATCTTGCTCTCCTCAGTAATTCTAGGGCAAGTGCTATATGTTTGAATGTTCAAGATAGGGAAAATGACACAAAAAGTCCCCTGGGAGGTAGCCAGATTCATAGCTAATGAATTGGTACTAATCTGAAGGCAGCCAGAATCAGGAGGGAGTGGGGGATAGTTTGGATGCTAATCCAGGTCACAGGCTCATTTCTATAAGCAGAGAGAGCAAGACCAGCTCCTGCAGCTCTCTGTTTCAAGCAGGACTCTATCGATGTCTTATTTTTCTGCACCCTCCTCGAAGAGAATCCAAATTTTCTCTTTGGTGCTGGGACAGCCAGCCTGGCTTCCCAGCAGGCTGCCGGATCATGAGAGACCTATCTCCACTGGAAACAGAAGGGAACCCCAGGGATCTTTCATCTTGGTCACAAATAAGCAGACTTCCAGGGACATGAGGAATATTCATTATAGTGTGTTTCCATTGATATATAGATGTTCAATACTTGTTCAATTATGAATTGAACTGCCTGCTACGGGGGAGGCCATTAACGCATGTAGACATGATTCCCTATTAATGGGAAGGAAAGACTTGGATTCGTCCAGTGTATATTATCAGCCAACGGCAAAAAGCACTTAACAGACAGGGGCTTTGGGCAGTGTACATAAACTCTCCATAAACATGCTCCAAAGAAGAATCATGTTACTTTTTTGGCCTTCCTTCAAATCTAAATTTCAGCTTCTCAAAGTGTTCCTTGTTAATTATAATGAACTCATCCAGCATTAACATACAATAGTTGTGATTAATGGGTTAGTGCCCCTGTGGCCTTCGCATCACCACAGTGAGGCAATTCTTTTTGGCAACATAATGAACAAAGGAGAGAAGACTGCAAAGGAAGAGATGGGAAACCAAGGCATCCTTAACTTTGTGCCCCTTCCATATTCCTGTCTGCTATGGTTTTAACTGGCCTGCAGACTGACCTGTGTGTACAAACTCCTGCCCTGGGGCCACAGCACAGATCAACCTGACATTTCTCTAGACATGCAGATGCAGCCATGCCTTGGCCTCCTGACTTACAAGATAATCTCTCTGAATTTCTAGGACATGATTCCCTACTAAAGGGGAAGAAAATCTGTTGGTTCTTTTTCCCCCTTAGGGTGATGCTCCAAACACTTCTAAATTTGCAGAAAGTCTTTAAGTGTACTTAAGTGCCCTACTGAACAGAGTTCCGTGGGAGCAGTCACAAAGAGAGAGAAAGAAAACTGGGCAAAGGACGGAGTTGCACAAGAAACAGAGGGAGGACAAATGCAAATCTTTCAGGCTGGTGTGTGTGTGTGTATGTGTGTGTGTGTGTGTGTGTGTGTGTGTGTGTGTGTGTGTGTATGTATGAGTTTGTGGGGTTTTTTCCTAGAGAAAATATAAGCTATTCAATCATAAGAAATTCTATCTCTCATAGAATTTCTGCAGTAAACCATCACACCTGTAGGCTTTTATTTTTCACAGAGGACCCTGTAAAATCCGATGCAGCAAATCAGAATTCTGTGTGGTTTAGAGGCAATGCAACCACAGATTCCAGCCAAGAGGGAAAAAGATCAATTATCCCATTCTTTACATGCCCAGTCTCGTACTCAGAAAGCCCGGTATAAGTGAAATGTGAGCCACAACCATGGCCAGGGCAGAGGAAACATAAGTTGCAAACCTGCATTATGCAGAGTGAATGTCCTTTATGGTGTTGGTACAGCCACAGCAGGGCTAATACCCACTTGCCTGATGGGCGTGATAAACAAGAATTCTGAATGACGTCATTCCATTTCAGGGACCTGAGCTGGCCCATGGGCTGGCTGAAGCCATCCATTTAAAACCATTCAGTGCTGAGGGGCCAGCCTTCTACTCTTTGATACATTTGTGCACAGGACAATTGAGGAAGATTTGAGATCCAAGATGGTGAGATGCTCATCTCTGTCTCTCTCATGATCTCTTACTGCCTCCACTGCTCTCTCAATTCCCACCCTCTCCACATCACTGACTACAGTTGTAGCCAGCTCTTCAGTAGCCCTCTAAAGACAAGAATTGCTAGATCTCTGAAAAATGCCATCAGAATTTACCTGGGTTAGGTGTGCTTGAGAGACACTTCAAGTCTTTTTTTTTTTTTTTTTTTTTTTTTACCTTGTCATCACATGTATCTCCCTGTCTCCTACATTTGACTGAGCTCCTCCAGGTCAGGGAGCTTATCTGGTTGTTCATAGTGTCCTCAGCATCTTGCTCAGTGTCTGGCACCTAGTAAGAGCTCAACAAAGCTTGTTGAATAAGGAAGCTGAAGATTTATCATTTGCCCCTGACATGTTTAATGGTCCACATGCATCTGGTTTTGTGGTCACATGCAGTGTCCCCAGCTATGCTAGGGAGCTCCTGTTCTGTAGAGCAGCGGTCCCCAACCTTTTTGGCACCAGGGACTGGTTTCATGGAAGACAATTTTTCCACAGACTGGGGGCGGGGCAGTGGGTGCCTGGTTTTGGGATGATTCATGAGCATTACATTTATTGTGCAGTCAAACCTCTCTGCTAATGATAATCTGTATTTGCGGCTGCTCCCCAGTGCTGGCATCACCACCTCAGCTCCACCTTGGATCATCAGGCATTAGATTCTCATAAGAAGTGCCCATCCTAGATCCCTCACACACGCAGTTAACAGTAAGGTTTGCACTCCTAGGAGAATCTAATGCCACTGCAGATCTGACAGGAGGTGGAGCTTATGCGGTGATGTGAGCGATGGGGAGTGGCTGTAAATACAGATGAAGCTTCGCTTGCTAGCCCACTGCTCACCTCCTGCTGTGCAGCCCAGTTCCTAACAGGCCATGGACTGATACTGGTCTGTGGCCCGGGGGGTTGGGGATCATGGCTGTAGAGGGATAATTAAATTCAGGTATGATGACATTTTTAGAGCCTTCTCTATACAAGATTTCTAACAGTTACTCAGGATATTCTCTGGAGTCCCCAGGTGGTGGGTGGCAAATAAGGGAAATAGCAGCCACTGCAGCCTTTACGAACGCTAGGCCTAACTAAGCTGAGGAACAGCACAAAGACGGGGGAGGATGCGGGAATGACACGGGCTTCACAGACAGGGATGAGGGGTAACACCGGGAGGTCTCATGATTTAGAAATGACTCTTGTAGTTCTGTGGGCCACTGATTCCCTCCCCATTCCCACAAGGTTCCGCTTCTGCCAACGTCCCAGAAGGCAGAAGCTTCTCTCCCTCTTGTCCATATGCAGTGTTCTCTGCGTTGGGCACTGTGCTAGGAACCGGCACGCAGGCATGAATAAGACCTGTCTCTGCCTGCGAGCACTCACAGCTAGGCTGGGAGGAGTGATGTGTTAGCCAGCAACTCTGACACAGGCTGCTCTGTGGTTTGACTCCAGTGGGGTATGGGAGGAGAACCGCCTCAGAAGGAGAATGGAAAGAGAGTCTGATCCTGGCTTTATTATTATCCTTTAGCAAGTAACCCCAGGTTCCTTATCTGTAAAATGTCAATCATAATACCTACTGTACCTAACAACTACTGTTGAGTTGTTTTATATATTTACTTGGAGAATCCAAGGGAAAGCACACTCAAAGGATAAAATTCTATAGAAACCAGGCCTCTTTTCCTCCTCCCCCCCCCCATCAAGTTTTTGTCTATTTATACTCAAACACGTTTGTGTCTGGGACAGAGAGAGAGGGAGAGAGAGACTGCACATGCACACGTGTGCATGCCCTTGGTGAAAGGGCATGGGAGAGAAAGGGAGGAGGTCGCCGATCACAGAAATACTTCGAGGGGTCACTGTGGAGCCAGAAATCAAATGCTAAACCTTTCATGATTTGTGAAAAGAAATTGCTTATGTATTGATCTCAGACATAGCTTTCTCAAAATAGTCTCAATCCTGGGCTTCTTTTGCTTCTCTGTTTCCTCCTAAGTCCTCTCCTGGTAAGAATGGGTTGTGGCCACATGAATTGGCATCTGTCCCCTAAGTTGGACCCTTTACTACACACCACAGGAGCCCCATTTTATTATTTTATTTATTTATTATTACCTCCAGATAAAGCATTATTTGCTTGTGGCCATTAAGCCACCGCTTTGGAAAAAATGACATTACTGGCTTTTTCAAAGGGGAGTTAATGAATTGCCCTCGAATGACCTGAAAAGTTCATTATTTATACAGATTCTTAGCGGGCGGAGGTAGGGAAGCAAATAAACAGAGAGGAGAAGAGACAGATACTGGACAGAGACTGTTTATGATTACTCAAGCAGAAGCACTTCACCTTGTACAGGGTGACCTTCAGGCTGTGAGGTCCTCAGCTGCACTGTGCAGAGATGGTGCAAAAATGCTTCTACCCATCGCCACGTCTCAGCCTCCTGGAGTTGTTAGGGGAAGGTGCAGGAGAGGAACAGGGTGACATCTGTAACACAACAGTTGCTGCTGCTGGAAGAAGGCCCTGACCCCAACCGGGCCAACGTCCATTTTACAAAAGGTGCCTGACATCTGTGTGCCCAGGGTCTCCCAGGTCTGGGCTGCAGGTGCAGAGGGGACAGGCAGGTTCCACAGCGTGTGTGCGCCAGGCTGACATACATATCGTGAAATTCGAAATGCATCAGTCCTGTCCGCCTGTTCTCTGTTCTCCATGTCATGAACAGTTCGTGTTATTTATGGCCCCCAGCAGCCCTTGACATGTTACTAATGGTGAACTGAAAGGCAATGAGTAAAGTTCCTCCAGCGAGAGAAGAATAAAATGAGGCCCTTAATCATCTCCTCTTCCCTTTCCTTGTCATAATCCAAAAAGGCTTTTTCTTTTTCGTACTGTGTTAGACACAGCAATGACCGATTCTGGCCAGGAGGCTGACGAAGAAAATAAGGGATCAAAACATTCTTTAAGGGACACTTACCTGCTGGGGGACAGAGGACCTCGGTTCTGGCTGTAACTGCACCAGTGGGCAGGACCAGAGTGGGAAAGAGGCCCACGGTGGTCCCCAGCCTACAGAGACTTCTGGCTCCACACACAGAGCAGGAACTCAGACTCACGGTAGCCTCCCACGGGACACCGGAGAAAGTTTTCCTTCTGACACGGCAGCAATACTTTTGTGATATGCTAAGTCATGAGCCATAACTACGTAGCAAGCACCTGTGGTGTGCAAGCTGTTACACCGGGGGTTCTGAGGGATATAGGATGTTGTCCCTGGCTGCCTGGAACTCAGAGTCTAGTTGAAAAGATAAACTATAGAAACAGAGATGTAAGATTTTCTGAAAGAAAATGACAGCAGTTAAAGGAATAGTAGAGAAAGCAGGTACTGTATCAGGATTCAGATGTGGGAGATGTTACTTTAGACTTTAAAAATTAAAGAAGGTTTCAGGCAGTACATTGTGCTTGAGTTGGACCTTGGAGATAGGAAGTACTTTGAAAGTGGAGAGGAAGGCAGTCATTTCAGATCGGCTGGAATACAATGTAAACCCAATACTGTGTTCATTCAGCAAACACGGCTGAACAGTTCTTATGTGCTGGGCTCCGTGTTAGGCCCTGAGGATGGAGTGGTGCTCAGTGCAACACAGACAGGGTCCCCACCCTTAAGGAACTTATGGTCTCACTGCAACATGAATCAGCTCATGGGCAATGCTACAATGGAGGCATAAACCAAATGTTCCCGGAGTCCAAGGAAGGCACCGGATTCTGAGTAGAGTGATGAGGAAGACCTTCCCAGGAGAGGTATCATTTGAGCTAAGCCTGAAGGATTCCAATATGGGAAACAAGGTTAAGAGCAGGTTAGGGTGAAGAATGGGCTCAAGCAAAGTCACAAAGGAATAAAAATGCCAGGCACATTTGAGGGTCAATGGGACTGGACTGTAGGGTACATGGTTCCTATACTATGGGATGAGGCAGGCAGAGCACAGAGTGCATCTTGAATGCCATGTGGACCTTGTACTGTAGGCAGGGGGGAGCTGCTGACTGTTTCTGAGAGGACAACTAAGCTTGAAGACAGCACATGTGGGTACATGCAAAGGGAAGCAGATGGTGGATAAGAGAAAAGGGCTTGGACAGCACGGCCATTGCAGTCATTTCAGGCCCAGTTCCTACAGGCCATCACAGAACACACAATCTCCTCCTCTCCTGCTGACTCAGGGTTTTCATCTGCAAATTAGGGGTATCACACCCACTGTTTCTTGAAACCCTTAGTAAAGTTCAGCCTGAAAGGTACAGAGTGTTGATGGGCAAAATTACCTAGGCAATTACTTGTGGTCTCTCTTTCTGTTTAAAGTGTGTGGGTGATTTGTTGAACAGTACACAAGGAAATCATGCTAACAGGTTGGCCACTGTGTTAAGAACATAGCTCCCCCTGCATGGTGTCATTTCAATTATTGCTCAGTTAAAACAAAGTCTTGTCTCTGGATTCGGTGGTCCACTATTGTTAGATTGTTTATTAAAAAGGACTGATAGGCTGAAGCTGTTTTCACTTAGGATTTGTATGACATGTTCATAACTGAAATGGAGAGTTGCCATAGTTACCTGTGTCAGCTGTTAAACAGAGCACAATCTACGCTAACATCTCTCCATCAAGGTCAACTAGACATTTTTAATTAGCACCAAATAATTTGCTGCCTAATGGAAGTTAATTAAATTATTAAAAGAGTATAAGAAATTGAAAATAAAGTTAATATGGATATATTTTATATTTAAATATGTTTTAGTGTCCAGCCATTTCTGTGGGGTTCTTACCAGCTGGAAATTCTGCAGTATAACTAGAAGTCTGGAGAGAAGTTTAGAGTAAAAACACATTTGGATTTTGGCACAGATTACTGCCTTCGAATCCAGCCCATCATTAACAGCTTCTGTACAGTATTGTTCTTCCTCTAGGGGCTATAAAAATGAAGCAAACCTTTGTTCAACCTAAACTTCCTTTCTTGGTCAGCTGTTCCTGCTGACTTCCCATCCCAGTGACCCTATTGTTTCCATTGGAAATGTCAAAATGGAGAGAGTACCGGCTGCTTGCTTTAAAAGTAGCATGTTCCACTCTAGAAGTCCAAGAAGAAGAAAACGGACATCATTACGTGAAATAATCATTAGCTCAGTGCTTCTCAAATATTAATATGCATATAAGTCACCTGGAGATCTTGTTAACCTGCAGATGATGATCCAGCAGGTATGGGGTGGAGCCTGAATGTCTAGTTCTAAGAAGCTCCCAGGTGGTAACAATGCTGTGATATAGTCCACAGATGATATCTTGAGTAGCAAGGCCCTCGTCTGTTTCATCATTTGGTTATTGGAATCAACATATACATATCAACCCTAAAGTGCTGCCACACCATCATCTTGCTCGACACACATATGATCTGTCCTACTCACAGAGGGGTTAGAGTTTGCTGACATTAAGATACTACTCAGCTTCCCATTCATCAGGCCCACGTGGCATGGTGCTCCCAGGGCTCTCCAATACCTTTTGTAGGACTGTGCTTTTGATGTACAATGATCACGCTAAATAAACATATAAATAACTCAAAAAACAAGTGAATAAGGAAACAGCTCAGATGTGGAGATAGTGAAATGTTTCATTCCACGACAAAATAGCATTTGACTGATCTTCACTCTTTAATAATGGGTAAAGCACAAATCAAAAGTAAATCAGTCAACTCAAGGCCAACTAGAATTCCACTGACATGTGGCATTGACCAAAAATATATAGAGGATGTGTAAAGTCTCAAATTGTTATTTATTTAAAACATGGAATCTCCTAGTTGGAAACTGGCTGAAATTTTATTAATACGTTATAGTCTATTTTTGAGGATAATCTATTGTTGGGCATTTGTGTGCCTGTGTGAGGTGGTAATGTGCTATAAATTAGCCAGATTAACCATCTGCATGATACAAATCTACTTGAGGTTAGATACTACTGAATAGTATCTAACCTCAAGATTTATCAATCATCATATTTGGAAAAAGGGTGTCAGGTCAGCCACTATATTAAAATTAGAGATTTACATTAATCTGTCCCAGTCTGTAAAATGGACCCCCCACCGCCATCAACATACAAACTAAACTGTTCAGATTCCCACTTACATTTCTTTTTCCAAAAGAACATTTTTAAAATGAGTAAAGAACAGTTCTTTTCCTTCTAGACCAGTGATTCTCAGACTGTAGAGTGCATCAAAATCACCTGGAATGTTTTTTAAAACACAGATTACTGGGCTCCACCCCCAGAGTCTCTAGTTCAGTAGGTCTGGGGTGTGCCCTAAGCATTTGCACTTCTAACAAGTTCCAGGTGATGCTGATGCTGCTGGTCCAGGGACCACACTTTGAGAACCACTGTTGTAGGATCATTGATTCACATCCATAGTTGCCTATTAGAATCATCTAGGAGAATGTTTGAAAATCCCAACACCTGTGTTGCAATCCAGACAAAGTAAATCAAGATCTCTGGGGGTGGGACCCAATTATTGGTAATTTTTAAAGATTCCCCAGGTGGATCTAATGTTCAACCAAGGCTAAGAACTATTAGGTGTAATGGAAAAGTTTCCTTCTTGCAGCTGAGTACAAAACCATTACTTCAAGCTCATATTAGCCCAGATACACTATAATGATCCTGAGAGCGTAACTGAACAAAATAATAGGCGGATAAAATGTTCCACAGTTATGGAGACATAAGCTTGTGGAATATTTCAGCTATGTCACCTAATTTGAAGATTATCTTCCCAGCATTTACTGGGCATGTGGGTGTGGGGCACTTGAACTCCAAATAAGATGTTGATTGCCAGTTCCCTCATGTAGGGCTTCTTATGCAGAAGGCTAAACCGGAGGATCCACCTGCATCACTAAGGCCACTTCTTTGAAATGGACTTCCAAAAGAATGTCATTTTTCTAGTAAAATCATAACATGGTTCAGAAACCCAAGAAGGATATTTGATACTTCTTTCTCCTTCCTCACTCAACAGCTTTCTCTACCTCCTGTCTCATCACTATCTTCCAGTTGGCAAGAAGTTAGAGAAGGATAAGTTAGAAGATTCCAAAATGCTCTGAGCTTGCCAAGCCATGATATGTATCATGGCTTACTGTTTTAATCTTGGAGAAAGGATCCAATCCAGGGACATGAAAGATGAAATAAAATCTATAAGTTGGATTTTAGTTGCATTTAAGAATGATTTGCTATAGTTAGAACATCTGCCATCCCTATAGTCAAGGCTTGGAGATTTCTCTACAAGGGAAAAAAAATTAAGATTCCTAAATTCTAAATAGAAAGATTCTCTATTTCCTGCAGATGGTCCTTCAGCCTTTGACTTAACTACCTGGAGGGAAATATTCTACCTGCCCAATGTATTTCTTCTTTTTTTTTAATTATTAAAATTTTCTCTTTTTAAACATGGAACTAAAATACACTTCCTTTTAACTTCTACCCATTGTCCTACACCAATAATCTTGGATCACTCAAAACAAGCCTAATCCTTCCTTTTTTGATGTTAGAAATATTTATTAAATGCCTACCATACTAGGCACAAAATGAGGTACAAATGTGAAACAGTCCTTTTAATTAGGGATAGAAAGACAAAAGCACAAATTCCATAACAGAGATATAGATACACAAAAGTAGGAATAATCAGAACTAGCAAAAAGGCTGAAAAATACTTCAGAATAAACAACACTTAAAATTTATTTTGGAGAATGGGTAAAATTTCAGAAGGTTAGAGATAAAATGATATTCCAGACATTCCTGGGAAAGAGAACAGCATAAATAAAGGCAAAGAGTGATAAAATCCTTAATTCATGTAGGAGATACAACAATTATAAACATAAATGTACCTAAAAACAGAGCCTCAAAACACATGAAGAAAAAATTCACAGAATTGAAAGGAGAAATAGACAATCAACAGTACTAGTTTGAGACTCCAGTACCCTACTTTCAATAATGGTCAGAACAACTAGATGGATTAAAAAGGTAATAGAAGACCTGAATAACACTATGAACCAAGTAGACCTAACTGACATATATAGAACATATCAGCAATTGCAGAATACATGTTCTTCTCAAGTGCACATGGAACATTCCCCATAATAAACTACATATTTATGATTCTATTTATATGAAATGTACAGAATAGGCAAATTCACAGGTACAGAAAGCAGATAGTGTTTACAAGAATCCAGGAAAAGAGGGCTATGGGAACTGATTGCTAATGGGCATGAAGTTTCTTTATAGGGTGATAAAAGTGTTCTGAAATTAGATAGTGGTGATGGTTGCACAATTTTCAAAATATAC
Organism: Indri indri; assembly: GCA_004363605.1. Lineage (NCBI taxonomy): Eukaryota > Metazoa > Chordata > Mammalia > Primates > Indriidae > Indri > Indri indri. The sequence goes on along the minus strand of RJWJ010005041.1, from coordinate 2,080 downwards.
TAAAAGAATGAATTGTACACTTTAAGGTTAAAGTTTCCTGGTGGGCAAGGATCACATCTTTCTTGCAAAGGAAAAGAATATGTAGTCCATCGTGTGTGCATATACATATCTTGCTCTCACCCATATCATGTACAGAAAAAGACCTCTAAAACATTAGCCTCTAAGCAGGACATTAGGAAAAAAGTGAATATACAGAATGAGGTCAGGCATTTGTAATAGTAAGTTACCCTTCCATTCATATCTTCAACAAATATTTATTGAGGATCTATCATGTGCCAGGCTTTCTGCAAGGTGCTAAGGATTCAGCAGTGAACAAGACAAACAATAGTTTGCCAGGGTATATGCCGTAGTAAGTCTAATTACCTCAGGACCAACCACATTTCAATCTTAGATATCAAGTACAAGCTGGAAAGTGTAGTTATTTTTGCACTTATAAAGCTATAGCATAATCATTTGATTTTACCCACTCCGAAGAAACAATATGTGAATGATAACACACTGGCCAGCATGACAACAACAGCAACAAACAAGTAGACCTCAGAGAATAGGAATCTGTTTATGTGTCTTGGAATTGTTCACAGACAGAGATATTAGCCATTCTGCAAACATAAACCTATAGTGGAGATGGCACTATGACATATGGCATGGTCTTAGCTTTCTGACAACAGCCATGACAATGTTTCTACCAAACACCATGGCTGTGATTCCATATCTAATAAGCAACTTACCTCGTAATTTGTCCTCTCTACATATGGGAGAGGATGAACTCATCAGCACATTTGGATGTCCTGGTCTTCTATATGTTACAGTTCTGATTGTAAAGTTCCAAATTGGTATTTGGGTTTATATATTAGTCTCTTCTGAGTTTGGTAGTGTAAGCTATTTCTGAAAGACTAATAAAATACACATTAAATCCTAGAAGATGTGACCATTCCCCAAATACTGCTACTCTCTGATGCTTATGGACAAAATATTAGAGTTAAAAATAAAATATGACTGCTTCAGTGTTACATATCATTCAGCAACACATAGTCAGTGCCTTCTATATTCATGATATTCTGCCAGGAGGTATGTAGATACAGGATACATAAGACAAACAATCCTCAAGTGGGCTCTCCTGGATAAAGATATTTCTTGATAACTTTAATCTAAGGTATTTAAAGCATTTCACAGATATTAATTAAGCTCTGTGAATAGGATATTATATTCAGAATTTTAAACAAAAATGAGTGAAGATATGAATTTATCTGGTGTTTAATGAAATGTTTCCTATCAAATGGAAATAATTTTGATTTTAATATTGAGCATATGAAAAAATTACAACAGAACCATTTAAAGAAATGGTTCTATTAACCTAAAATAAATATATTCCTATCTCAGTTTTTTGGAGGTCTATATTCTGATTTCAATTTTTGTTGAATGCCATGTGGGAAAAAAGTAGTTAAATGAGTTTGCAAAGTAAAATATTTGTCACATTTTCTTATTATCTTTTATTAGTCATTATTATTATTTTCTTGTTGATTTTCAAGTTTCACAAGCACCCAGATCTTCTTTTTCTCAGCCATTTGCATGTCTCCATGCATATGAGTGGGAGGCCAAATATAGTTATTACACACCTTGATTCTTTTCCATATGAAAGATCTATGTGAACTTTCAGTTTGCTTGGCAAAAAGCCAGTTTAAAATACTGAAAATATTAAAATGCCCACTGTTATTATCATCTGTACTTCCTTCTTTCTTTCCTTCATTCCTTTCTTTCTTTCTCTCCTTCTTTCTTTCTGCTTTTTTGGGGTTAGAGTAAGGGTCTCACTGTGTTGCCCAGGCTGGTCTCAAACTCCTAGCCTCAGACAATCCTCCTGCCTTGGCCTCCCAAAGTGCTGGTATTGCAGGCATGAGCCACCGTGCCCAGCCTATCATCCCTACTTCTGCTATAGCTGGGCAACCTAATGCAATACAGAAACTCTGGACCAAATGCCATGCACATGCCTGCAACTCCATTAAATATGGAATATTTAATAAGTTTTATGTTTTTAAGGAACACATTTGTACTTCAAATGAGGAATATGAGTATATAATAGAAA
>RJWJ010005040.1:0-71228 GCA_004363605.1 Indri indri | reverse complement strand
ACTATATGGGGGAAGAACACGCTTGTGTCTCTGTCTTGAGCAAGGCAAATGCATTTTGTGTAACCAAAATGTTTGTAGCGCTGTAATACACTGAACTTAAAAATAAATAAATATATTCAAAGTTATATAAAGATAACAAAACCGAACAATAAAAAATATTAAAAAATGAAAAATAAACAAAAAAGTAAAAAAAAAAATTTCATGAACAGTAACACACAGAACATACCCAATTTCAGCAAGATGGGAGAGAGAAATCTTAGAATTGGTTTTCTATCATTATACTTTCCCTTCCTCCCCAATTGGTATGCCTTTTTTCCCAAACACTTTACTTCAGGGATCATTCACCAGCTGTTGCCTTCCACTTTTCCAGTCAATTATCTGATTCATATTTCTACTTTACAATCATATTATACAATATCAAGGGATAGTGTGTCAGGATGTCTCTACTGTCCTAGACTCAGTGACAGGAAATCAATTGTTTTTGTCCTTTGACCTCCTGAAGTCATCTTCACCTGCCAGCCTTTGCTATATTAGTGAAGAGTGACTATCTGGAAATAGGTAAGCTGTAATATAATGACAAATAAAGAAGGATTTGGATTCAGAAGTATTAAATTCTTAGTCACAGACCAGTTATTTGCAAGTTATATGATTGTAATCAATCATTTAATCTCCCCGAATCTCCATCTTCTTTTCATGTAATAATCTACACTATTTGAAGATGAATGAAATTAAATAAATAAAACCACCTCTTGTGGAACTTTGTAATTGTGATATTGTGAGGCATATATTTGGTTTTAGTCCCAGTTTCCTAACATATAGCTCCTAAAATCCTTAGCTTCTGAGTTATGACAATGTCTCATGAGTGCAAATGAGATTACTGGTGGCTGGGGGCCATTTGATAGCCTCAGAATAGGGGCTGGGTGCCAGGGACCTAGCCCCCCGATTACAGAATTGAAATTTTCAGTCCCATTCCAAATATTTGGGGAGAAGTGAGGGGCTGGAGGTTAAGTTGATAAACCATAGGCCAGTGATTTAACCAATCCTGCCTAGTTAATGAAACTTCCATAAAACCCCAAAAGAACTGAGTTCTGAGGGCTTCTGGATAGCTGAACACTTGAGGTTTCTGAAGGCCGAACTGCCTAAAAAGGGTATAGAGGCTCTGTGCCCCAATTTCCATGCCTACCATGTACCTCTATCTGACCACTCATCTGTATTCTTTGTAATATCCTTTGTAATAAGTGGACAAACAAAAGTAAAGTATTTCTTTGAGTTCTGTCTGTGAGCTCCTCTAGAAAATTAATTGATGCCAAGGAGGGGGTCATGGAAAGCCCAGTTGATAGTTGATTGCTCAGAAGCACAGGCCACAACCTGTGCTTGAGATTGGCATCTGAAGTGATGGCCCTGTGTGTGGGACTGAGCCCCCAGGCTGTGGGATTTGATGTTATTTGCAGGTGGATAGTGTTAGAATTGAATTGAGTTAGAGGACACTGAGCTAGCAAACGCTGGAGAATCATCTGCAAAACTGCTTTGTATTGGGGGAGATGCCAAAATATCTGGAGTGACAAAAGTGTGGTGTTATAAGAATATAGTAGGAGAAACCGAGCTTGCTTTTTCCTATATCCTTACAGTAATGTTCTTTCACTTTAATGCAAGGCCATTAAAGTGGGGAAACACTATGTTAACTCACTGACATTCTTCATTTATTTGCAGAAAAAAATTTTCCAAGAAATGGTGTTGAGAAGAATATATTCATTCCATTGTTGTGGCAAAAATCATTCAGTAGGAAAACATAGATAGTATGGTTGATGATCAAGCTATAGATTCGATTCTTTTTATCCTTTCTTTTTCTTCTCTCTGGTTTTCACTTTGCTCTCTTATCCTCATCATTGATATCAAAGAATTTGGAAGAACGTTAAAACTCTGCTAGTATTTGAAGCTATAATGCTTTTAGACAGAATTTTAAAGCTTATGAGTGGTGAGGATTGTAATTTCTAATATCAATTGACACTTTCTCCTCCACCCTGCATACATTTAAAGAGCTCTGGGCTCCAATGTGCTCTTAGCTATTGTTTGAAGGCTATCATTAAATATAGTAGCTGATACATACTCCTCAGCGGAGTTTGGCTTTCAATCGGTATCAAGTGGGAAAAGTCTATAGGCCCTAAGCAAGAAGCAGCACAGTTTAGATTTCAAAGAATTATTCAGGTAAAGTCAGAGAGGTTTGTACTTTCTTTAAAAACAACAACAAAATATGTTCATTGAATATATGATTCAAAGTCTGGTATAGTTAGGGCACTATTTTGAATGCTGGAAAATTGTGTTTACAAAAGAGACAAGGACTCTTCTCTCATGGGAAGAATAAAAGTGATCAAATGCATTAAGAAATTAATCCTGATTATTTACTCTGCTCTGTGGTTGTATTTGCAATGGAGCAGCACAGAATTTTAGGCTTTGACATAAGTGAGGATGATAGAAGTCATAAGAGAAGGCTTCCCTTGGGAAGTAATGTTCAATCTGAGATATAAGGAAGGATAGTCTGAAAATATTGGAGTGGGAGAAGATGATGAAATAATGCAGAAATGAGCATGGAACTGACAAAGGTCTTCATGGCTGGAGCTCAAAGACCCAGTGGATTGACATGAAGCTGATGAGCAAGGACAGTGACAGACAGTTTGATATTTACCATAAGATCAATACAAAGTTTTAAAGAATTGATTTAAGTGTGTGTTGTAAGAAGTTCAGTCTGCCTTAAAATTTGAGAAATATGTTAGAGGGAAGTATGAATAAAAGCAAGGAGATCGGTTGGATGATATGGCAATGGTCATGTCAAGAGTTAATGCTTTCACAGTAGTGTTTACAGTACTGGCAAAGAGAAGAGAACACATTCCAGAGATAAGTGACAAAATGGAACTATTTAGAACATGGTGACTAAATGAAATCAAAAAAGAAGGGAAAGGTGTTTAAAATTTCATCTAGGTATCTTCCCAGATGTTTAGGTAGATTATGGAGCCACTTACTGAGAAAAGGAATATTGGAAAATAACCAATTTTAAGGGAAAAGATGATTTCGTTTTGGATACTTTGAATTTGACTCACCTGTGACATATTTGCAAAGTTAGTTGGGAACACGGGACCTTATTTGGCTCAAGTACTGTAAACAGAGGTGCTGTTATGTCACTTCCTAGCCAGAATATTTAATTAACTGTGTGAGACTCCCCAGGATCCTCTACTTCCTGTCACTACAGCCTGCAGTGTTTGAGATGGCAGGGCCTGCACCACATGGGTCCCGAAGTGAAGACAGCATGAAAAAGAGATGTATGATGCACATGAGGTATGAGCAAGAAATAAAACCTTTGTGATTCAAGTGACTGGGATTTTAGGGGTGCCTGTTACTCCAATAACATTTGGCCTCTATTTGCTAACATACCTCCCTTTCTGAAGTATACTTAGTCATTCCCAACAGTTTTCATGGCATTCAGTTTTCCATATAACTGCTATTTCACTAATCATGCTCCTTTCTAATTATTTGGGTACATACCTTCCCTTCCTTTCACATACCTGTATTTTGTACTTCTTCAAGAAAACTCGGTATCTGTACCTCCCAATGTCTAACTCAGTAACTGATAGGAATACCTGACGTGAGACTGAAGTCTATAAACATGCATGGCCAATACCCTACCTGTAGCCTTCCCATGATAGAAAATGAGCACTGATGGTTCAGGAATATTTCTGTTATGGGTTGATTTTTGTTCCCCCCAAAATATGTTGAATCTTAACTCTCAGTTTCTGAGAATATGATCTTGTTTGGAAATAAGGTTGATGGATGTGCAAGTAGTTAAGATGAAGTCATAAGAGAGTAGGGTTGGGTCCTAACCCAATATGACTGATATATTTATGATAAGAGGGAAATTTAGACACGGACATGAAAATAAGTAAAACAATGTGAGGACACAGAGGGAGAAGAAATCCATGAGAAGACCAAGGCAGAGATTGGAGTTACATGACCATAAACCAAGGAACACCCAGGGCTACTAGAAGCTGAAAGAGGTAAAAGAGTCCTCCCCTAGAAGCTCTGGAGGAAGCATGCCTCTGTCAATACCTTCGTTTCAGAATTCTGATGTCCTGAACAGCCAGAGAATAAATTTCTGTTGTTTTAAGGCAGCAGTTTGTGGAATTTTGTCATGGGAGGCCTAGAAAATTAAGGACACGTTATAGTGTTGTGCAATACCTTCATAATATTCAGGTACCTGTGCTAGATCCTAAGAATATACAAATGATAAGAGACACTCATGAGTTCATACAAGAGAAAGCAAATATCTCATTGCAGGATACCAGTATTTTAAAAATATATACTTTTCTAAAATATAGCTATTCAATTGTAGTAAGTGCTAATACAGACAATTATTGAGCCCTTAGAAAGTATATAGTAGGACACATAACCAATCCATGTAAAAATGGATAATTTTTCTAGAGGAGGGAACTTTCAAAATGGAGCTCTGTGAGTCTCACTAGAAGTCTTGGCTTTTATCACTGAGTAGAAGTACAGATGGGAGGGTGAAACCATCATACCAATACTTTTTCAGCAAGTATTTGGGGAGGAAATTTGGAAGGAAGGAAATATGTGAGACAGAAGGAAGAAAGAGAAAAAGGAAGGAAAAGATAGAAGGAAGAAAGGGAGGGAAGAAAAGGCAGGAAGGAAGAGAAGGAAGGAAAAAGAAAAAGAAAAAGGTGAAATGAGCTATTAAAACAATAAATGTGTGTCCTGAATTCAAAACAAAACAAAACAAAAAAGCAGATATTGTCTCATTCGTCTAGGAAAGATGCCACATAGATAGATAGATAGATAGATAGATAGATAGATAGATAGATAGATAGACAGATAGATATCCCTTCTATCTGTAAATAGTGGTAGGATGATGCAGCAATAGGAAGAATAAATATCTTATTCCAACAAAAGTTGAAAATATAATTTGCAAATCGAGGAATTTCTTGAATTTTCACTGCAGCCTTCTATGCACATATCGACCCTGTGGGATAACCTCCTTACCATCATGAAGAGAATTTATTTTTTATGTAAATGGTGTCAGGGATTTTCCCTTTATCAATCACCCAATTGCATTTTGATACATCTTTTAAATTAGGTTTTTACTTGTAATCTAATAGTTTAGTGTTAGCTTCTAATCCTAAGCAGTTATTAGAACAAAGTAATGAAATTGAACCTTTGAAATTTACACAATAAATAGAATTAAAGCCTGTTGAATATTTATCCCACTTATATTTGTCTGGTAATCCAGGAAATAATCATGAAATGATGATTATATTAATATATGAATTTATTTTGCTAGCTATTTTTCAAGGTGTTAAAGATATGAACATGGTAGAGAGATAAAAATAAGTTCATGACAAAACACACATACAACATGGTTAGTACTATAAATATATATTTTTATAAAGTACTTTAGAATCACAGAGAAGACATCTAGACTACCTGGGAAGCTTAGGAAAAGCATCATATAAAAGTGGCATTTTAACTGGCAAAGGGTGAGCAGGTGTTGATCAGAAAAGTAAACTGGGAAATTTATTGTAGCAAAGGGTAAACTATTATAAGTTTAGGGCATTTTTAGGTCACCAAAGTGATAGATTTCAATCCATTAATAAAGTAGAGATAATAATCCCATTGCAATAAATTTCACAATGCTTGAAAAGTTTTCTATTGTGATATAATGATTCTTCAGCTGAAGATATATGTAGCAGTTACCTTTTATTCCAGGAAAATCTTTTTTTCCTTCAAAAATAGTTATTACGCATCAACCAAATTTTCAGTTCTGAGCTAGATGCTCTCTCTGAATGACCCCAGAATACATGAGTGACAGTCCACAAGGAACTTTTCTTTTTTCAAGAAATAATGCTGTGAATAAAAACATACATATAATAGCTGTCTCTGCTTGCTTTGATCATTCAGCCACTTAGCAGTATCTTTTTGATGACATTTTCTATATCTCAGAGTAAAACACTGACTACTTAGAACAAGGTTGTTAACAAAAAATGTCCAGGTTATTGAGCAAAACTCAGGGAGTCAAGATGGCTAAAGATCTCAAGAGAACAGCTTTTGGAAAGTCAAATCAAGTTATAGATAAACATCATTATATTTATTCATTGATATAATATATATTATCCAAAATGTAGAAATGTAAGTTATTCCTACATTTTAAAAGCTTATGTAGTTTATTTAGATTCTGTTTCTGAATGACCTAGTAGAATAAACATCAGCAACTTAAAATTTAAGAGACTGTTATATTATCATTCTGGTACTATTTAGTTCTACATCCTTGGATAAACATTTAAACTAGACCTCAGTTTTATAGTTTTAATATGTAGAGTTTGGATTAGAAAATATAAAATTTCTATTTTGCTATAGCTCTTAATCTGCCCTGAAAAGATGACAGGGGCTATGTCTTACAGCTTTCAGTAAATGTTGCAATGTTTAGTTGACAAAAGTACTGGGTTTTAAAATATATATCTCGCAGAACAATGATAGTTTTTGCTAGCATACTCTTTGGGGTAATTATCTATTGAATAGTTATCTACTATATTGAGAGGACAACAATGATGTTACAATAATGTTACAAGAGTGAGCCATCTTATATTTACAAGGAAATGCCATCTTATATTTAAAATAGAAAAATCTTAGAGTCACATGGAACTTGTTCAGTAAAAATGTCAAGACACATAAAAAAATGAGAATTTTTAATAGGATGAACTATGGCCCATCAACTGGATGACATAATTGTCAGTATTGAGCTAAATATTTTTCTACAAGGATTTGTCTATTTAGGATTCACATATTACATATTAATGAACCCTAAGTACTTAATATGAACTTGATGCACGATGTCTTTGATAAACTTGAATAAACAAATAAATAAATGTATGGTTCTATTGGCAGGTAAAGATTATTATAACGACAGTATTAAAGTTAGAGAGAAGAGAGAACATTCTGACAAATGTTTATATGGGAGATTATAAATAACTTGGAGATGGAGAGGTTGAGGAAAATATATTTTCAGATATTTAGATTAAGGCAAAGACAGCAGCTCTCTGTTGGTAGGTGGTAAAGAGGAAATATGAAGTACCACAACCTTGGAATAAAACACTGGTGTTGCAGGGCAGTAAAGCTTGAGAGAAGGCCATGAAAACACAAAGAATCACCCGAGGTACTCTCAGATTTACACTGAGACCACCAAGGCAATGGTAGCCTGTGACTGAGAAGCAGCAATGGAATTTAGAGATACCAACCTGAGGTAAAGTTTAGCACAAGGTCAAGTGAAAGCTGAAGGTGTTACAAGAAAAAAGAGATAAAACCTCCAGGCACTTAGATCCTAAGCCTTTAGAAAGAAGGAGTTGTGGGTTATCCTCAAAATATTTGAAACATCTGTTAAATTGAATCTAATTAAGGCAAGAACAAAAACTAGATCAATTCAACTACAGAGTAGATTGAGCAAAGACATGACCAAACACAAATATAGACTACGTTGACTCAGTATCCTCCACCCATGGTAACTGGCTGAGAAAAAGAAGGAGCATGCCTTTTCCAGTTCTTTCCGCATAATGCTTATATTTAATCAAAAATTATGAGAAAAATCAAAGAAACAATAGGTGAGCCATCATAAAGAGGTGAACCAATCAGTGGAACCAAAAAAGAGGTAGGTCAAATGTTGGAATTATCAAGGAAGAACTTTAAAATGATAACAATATGTATAATAAAGAATATAATAAAAATGTGTACAACATAAATGATCAAATAAGTAATTTCAGCTAGAATGAAAAATAGTAGAATGGAAAAAATTAGAACAGAGATGAAGATAATTTTGACAGATTTAGCAGCAGAATGTACATAGCACAGGAAAGAATAAGTAAAACTAAAACAGTGGAAACCATCCAAAAGGGGGAAAAAAAAAAAGAAGGAACAAAACAGACATAATGTGTGCAAAAAATTTCTGGCCTGGTATTTGTGAGTCTCAGAAAGAGAAGAAGGAGAGAAGAAGCAGAAAAAAATACTGGAGGAAATATTGGCTGAAAAATTTTCAAATTTGATAAAAAATCATCAAATCACAGATTGAAGAAATTCAGCTTGAGCTAACCTCACTCAGAGTTTAAAACACACACACACACACACACACACACACACACACACACACACGCAAAATACAGATAAAAAGAAAATCTCGAAAGTGGCCAGAGAAAAGGCACAGTGGCTCACGTCTGTAATCCTAGCACTTTGAGAGACTAAAGTGGGAGGGTCTCTTGAGGCCAGGAGTTTGAAACCAGCCTGAGCAACATAGCAAGGCAACGTCTCCACAAAAAATACAAAAAAATTAGTGGAGTATGGTAGCATGTGTTTGTAGTCTTAGCTACTTGGGAGGCTGAGACAAGAGGATCCCTTAAACCCAGAACTTTGAGGTTGCAGTGAGTTATGATGCTGCCACTGCATTCTAGACTGGAAAACAGAGCAAGACCCTGTGGCAAAACAGAAAAAAAAAAAAAAAAAAAAAAAAAAAAAAAAAAAAAAAAAAAAAAAAAAAAAAAAGAAAAAGAAAAAAGTGGCCGTAGAAAAAGACATATAATTCATAAAATTAGGGGGCAAAAAAAAAAAAGCAAAAATTAGAAAAAGGATTCCTTGCAACACTCTTTTCAAGCACACATAGACCAATTTCTAGGTTAAAGACCACATGCTAGGCCCAAATCCAAGTATAAATTAATTTAAAAGTATTATAATCATACAAAGTAGTTTTTTCAACAACAAAAAATTAAACCAGAAACCAGGAAGAGCCAGATATCAGGGAAGTCTCAAAATATTTGGAAATTTTTAAAAATATGCATATTTATAAACAAACCGAGAGTCAAAAAAGAAATTATAAAAAAATCAACAAAACTCCAGAAAATATGTCAATATAAAAATCAAATTAACTTCTATAAATAAGCATGAAAAATACAATAAAATCACAACCATAATAAAATACATGAGAATAAATTTAGTAGAAGTACAATACTTGTACATTGTCAACTATAAACTTTACTGAGGAAAATGAAGAATAATGTAAAGAAATTTAAAAGCATTTATGGACTGAAAGGCACAATATTGTCAAGAGGGCAATTCTCCTCAAATTAATCAATATATTCAACGAAATTCCTGTCCAAATTGCATGAGCCTTTCTTGTAGAAATTGGCAAGCTGATCTTAAAATTGATACGGAAAAGCAAAGAACACAGAATGTCCAAAAATATTTTACAAAAGAATAAGTGAAAAATGTACATGATATGATTTCAATATTTATCATAAAGATAGAATAATCAAGACAGTGTGGTATTGGCATAAAGATGGATACATAAATCAATGGAACAGAAGTGTGAGACCAGAAATAAAGCATTGCATTTAGGGTCAATTGATTTTTGACAAAGGTTCCAAGATAATTCAATGGGAAAAAGATAGTCTTTTCAACATACAGTGCTTAGAAAATTGTATATACACTTGGAAAAAGGTGAATTTAAACCCTTACCTCATACTATGCATAAAAATTAATTCAAAATTAATCAGAAACCTAATTGAAGTGCTAAAACGATAGACTATCTATAAGAATACAAAGGAGAAACTCTTCAGGAATTTGGATTTGACAAACAGTGCTTAGGTAAAATACCAAAAGCACAACCCAAAAAAGAATAAGCTGTTAAATTGGATGTTATTAAAAGATAGTACTAAGAAAAAAAAAGACAAGACAAAAATAGGGAGAAGTTATTTGCAAATATATATCTGATAAAGACTTATGTACAAAATACATACAGATTTGTTAAAAAGTCCATTAAAAAAACTCGAATAAAAAAAATGACCAAACATTTTTACAGTTATTTCACCAAAGAATTTATAGGAATGATTATTAAAAGCATTAAAATACATCATTAGTATTTAAGGAAATGTAAATTAAAATCACAATGAGATACCACCACACACTCAAAAAGAGTGGCTATGAGTATAAAAGAGTAAAATATGAGTAAAAAATGACAACAAGAATTAGGGAGGATGTGGAGAAATTACCACTCTCATACATTCATGGTTAAATGGTTAAATGGGACGGTTACATGGAATAGCCACTTTGGGAAACTGTTTGGCAATCTTATAAAAATTAAACAAACATAAATATGACCCAGCAAATCTACACCTGGGTGTCTGACCACACAAAGATATTAATAGGAGCACTATTCATATTAGTCCAAAATTAGAACCAATCCAAATGTCCATCAAATGATGAATGTATAAACAAAATATTTTATATTCATACAACTGATATAATTCAGCAATAAAATAAAAAACACCAAACTATTGGCACATAATACAACATGGATAAACGTCAAAACACTATGCTAAGTAAAAAAGCCAGTTATACACATATTATATAATTTCATTCTTATCAAAAATCTAGGAAAAACAATTTATATAGAAAGAGAGAAAGTAGATGTTGTCTATACATGGAGAAAAGATTGACTGCAAATAAGCCCTAAGAAGCTTTTTGGTGTTATATCCGCCATGTTTACTGGAGTAGGGAGTACCCGAACATGTGTTGGCCTCTTTCATTTTTTCCCTATAAGTAGTATGAAGAAATTACAGTAAATGATTTTTGCTTCTAGAAATGGTACTCTGTTTCTGAAGTATGATTTTCACATTTTTCAGGCCTAGAATTATTAAAATTGTATTGTACAATTTCTTGGCTCTTTAGTACCTTTTAGATCTGTCTTTCCATGCTGAAATTCTTTTAAAAAACATCCAAAGATGTACTCAATGCAACATATATCAGTATGAGGTCATTTGCATTTTTTTTCAAAAACATCTTATTTGTGAAGCAGATTTCTTTCAACATATCAAAGCATATACTCTCACTGAATCATCTGAACCCTTTTAAAATCATCCGTCTAAGCAAAATACTTTCATTTAAAAAAAGAACATTTCCTATACCCAATTTAACTTTTTGTGTTGAGCTCAAGCAATATAAAATATTAACTCAAATGGCAAATGTGGGAAGGAATTGTAAGGGAAAGCCAGGAAGATTAAATGGAAAATGGCTCTCTAAGGTCTGATGTGTGGCATTAATGATGTAGCTCACTGTAGCTGAGGGGAGCAGCTAGTCCTTTGCCCTTTGTAACAGAGAAACCAATGATGACTTTTATTTGTTAAGGAATGAAAATTTAAACAGACTAAATTTTTGCTATAAAAATTGTATTTTAATTGTTTAAAAAGAAACATATACAATTATATTGCCCAAAAGAAAATTATAATTCATTCTCATGGTCTCCATTTCCACCCACTACCATTTCCAATTATTATGTTCTTGATTTTAATTGTGCTTGTCTGAAAGGGTAAGGCCTTCTTTGTTATTATCATATGCCTTGATGACTGGTAATGACAATAGATTTTATTTTTAAGTCTTACAAATATTTCTTCAAATATTTCAAATATGGACAAAGAAAATCAGCCTTACCTCAAAGAGTAGGTAATGCATATAGAGTCAGTTCTTTGTATCTGTGGATTCTGCATCCACAGATTCAACGATATGCAGAGCAATAAATATTAAAAAAAAAAAATGTATCTGTGCTGAATACGTGCAAACTTTTTTCCTTAGCATCATTCCCTAAATCATAGAGTATAATAACTATTTACATAGAATACACTTATTATAAGTAATCTAGAGATGATTTAAAATATATGGAAGGATGTGTATGGATTATATACAAACATATGCCATTTTATATTAGGGACTTGAACATCTGTGGATTTTATTATCCAAGGGTGGTCCTTGAACTCATCTGTCATGGATACCAAGGAACAACTGCAAAGCATTTTTAGATAAGTTTGGTTGTAATCAGTTGCTATGTGATATGTACAGATTGTACACATCTTAAACACAGTAAGAGATTTTGAGGAAGCAGAACTTTCTTTGGGTTACAACAGTAAAGTGATGGAGTTCAGGACATGCTACTCAAAAATATAACACCTTGACATACCAAATACTTTAAGCTAAAGGAATTTAAGAAAACAGCAGATGCAGAAAGCTCTCTCTGACTTCTTTTGCCCTTCTTCTATGAAATAGTTCATAAAAACCCAGGAAGGATTTTCTGATCCTCCCCTGAAGCCTGTCATAAGACCCTCTTGTGAGAGGTGCCTTTCCATACTCAGAGGAAAGGATCATTTTTTACCCAAAGACACAGAGACACAGACAGACAAATCTAAACAAACAGTATTTGCTAAGTTTCCCTCAGTTTATTACCATTTGGTCATACTATTTTCCCCATGATATTTCTCCATGACTACCTACTCTTCATCAAACCTAGTATAAACATACTCATGTTTTCCCATTTGTTCGTGTCTTTGTTTCCTTATTAAAACTACAATGTCATGTAAAACTTATGTTAAATACAATTGTATGTTTTTCTCTTGTTAACCTGTCTGTTGTTATGGAGACCTCAGCCATGAGTCTAGGATGGGTAGAAGGAATTACGTTTTTCCTTTTCTGGAAAGAAAAACTTGGTAGAATACCTAAGCAAGCAAAGAAGCAGGAAATGGAGAAGGACTCATATATGGGTTCTAACGTATATAAACATAGGCCATGTAGTCATCAAACAACACACTTTCATGATAGTTCCTATTCCACCACTTCTACCCATCAGACTCTGAAGATAGTGGAGACAAAGGGTGGTACAAAGATAATTAAATTGCTAGGAAATGTATGGAAGTATAATCATTTTGGGCATGCTTCACATAGTTAATTGAACTACAAACCATAGTTAATGATAATCAATGAGTGTTTAATTCCTGGTAGCTCAATATAAACTCCAAAATAAGTTAATTTTACTTTGAAGAGATTTTTCAAACAAGAAACAACCTTTTGGTTACTATATCCATGGTAACCAAAAGAAAACCAAAGTGGCTATATTTACATCATACAAAGTATAATATCAAACAGTATATTTTAAGTTAAAAACTCTCTAGAGGCAAAGAAGGGCATTTCGTAATAACAAAAGGTCCAGTGCAATAGGGAGTTATAACAAATGTAAATATATATGCAATAACATCAGAGCACCTAAGTATATAATGCAAATATCGACAGAACTGAAAGGATAAATTGACAGTGATACAATAACAGTAGGACATTTCAATACCCCCCTCACTTTGAATAATACATCCAGACAGAAAATCAGTAGACAGCAGACTTGAACAAAACTATAGAGCAAATGGGATTAACAGATATATAACTTTACATCCACCAGGAGCAGAATACAAATTCTTCTCTACTGCACAAGAACATTCTGAAAGATAGATCGATCACATGTTAGATCACGAACAAGTCTTCACAAATTTAAGAAAATCTAAATCATTCCAAGTATCTTTTCTCACCATAATGGAATAAAACTAGAAATCAATTTCAGCAAGAAAATAGAAAAAGTTATAATATTTGGAACCTAAATAACATGCTGTTGAACAACAACTGGGTCAAATGGGAAATGAAAAAGGAATTTTTAAAAAATCTCAAGATGAATAAAAGCAAAAACACAAAATGCCAGAACTCATGGGATGCAGCAAAATCAGTATTGGGGGGAAGTTTTTATGTATAAATACCTACACTAAAAGATTTGAAATAGCCTACCTAACATTACAGTTCATGTAACCAGACAAATAAGAATAAACTAAATTCAAAGTAGGAAGAAGGAAGGGAATAATTATCAGAACAGAAATAAATACAGGGTAGAAAAACTATAGCAAAAATTTTTAAAAACTATGAGTTTTTTTTAAAAAAATAAAACTAACAAATTCAAAGTTAGACTAATAAAAAGGGGAAACTACTTAAACTAATAAAATCAGAAATGAAAGAGGAAGCATTGCAATGGATACATTAAAAATAAAAAAGGATTGTAAGGGACAATTTATGAAAAATTATGTGCCAAAAAATTGAATAACTTATAGGAAATGGATAAATTTCTAGAAATATACAACATACCAAGACTGACTCAAGAATAGGTAGAAAGCCTTAATAGAATCATTGGAAATAAAGAGACTGAAATAGCAATCAAAAACCTTCTAATGAAGAAAAGCCCAGGATAAGATGGCTTTTTGCCTGAATTCTACAAAACATTCAAAAAATTAACATCAATCCTTTTCTAAACTTTTTTGAAAAAATAGATGTGGGAATAATGAGGGAATACTTCCAAACTCATTTTATAAGGCCAACATAACTCTGATATAAAAGCCAGACAAAGACACCACAAAAAAGTATAGGCCAATATCTCTGATGAATACAGATGCAAAAATCTTCAATAATGTACTAGTAAAACAGATTCCAAAACACATCAAAAAGATTATACATTATAACCAGGTGAGATTTATTTCTGGGGTACGATGTTTTAACACACACACATCAATCTATGTGATACACCACATGAAGAGAATGAAAGATAAAAACATAATCATACCAATATTTGCAGAAAAAGCATTTGACAAAATTCAACATTCTTTCATAATGAAAACTTTCAGCAGAATAGATTTAAAAGAAAGTTTTGTGAATATAATAAAGGCCATTGATGAAAACCACATAGCTAATATAGTAATCAATGGGGAGAAACTGAAAGCTTCTCCTCTAAGATCTGGTACAAAGCAAGGATGCTGACTCTCACCATTTCCATTTAACATATTACTGGAAGTACTGGCAAGAGCAATCTGAAAAGAAAAAGAAATGAAAGGCATTCAAATCAGAAAGGAGAAAGCAATATTATCTCTGTTCCAGATAACATGATCCTGTGTGAAGGAAATCTTAAAGATACCATAAAAAAACTGTCAGAACTAGAAAGTGAATTCACAAAAGTAGCAGAATACGAAATCAACATACTAATATCATTGCATTTCTTTATGCCAATAATAGTCTATCTTAAAAAGAAATCTAGAAAAAAGTCACATTTTTAATAACATAAAAAAGAATAAAGTACTTAGGAATAAATTTAACTAAGGAAGTGAAATATCCGTACATTTAAAACCATAAAAATGATTAAATCGATTGACAAATGTGTTAATAAATTAACAAATAAATAGAAATGTATTCTGTGTGTATTGGAAGAATTAATATTGTTAAAATGCTCTCACTACCCAAAATGATAAACAGATTCAATGCAATCTTTATCAAAATTTTAATGTTATTTTTTACAGAAATAGAAAAAAATTCTACAATCTATATGGAGCCAAAAAAGACCCTGGATAGCCAAAACAATCTTAAGAAAGAAAACCAAAGTTGGAGAAAACACACTTGCTGGCTTTAAATTATACTATAAAGCTATTGTATACAAAAGAATATAACACTGGCATAAAAACACACATGGACCTATAGAACATAATAGAGAGCTCAAGAATTAAAACTCAAGCATATATTGTCAATGAATTTTTTACAAGACCACCAAGAAGACACCATGGGCAAAGGATAGTTTCTTCAATAAATGAAGTTGATAAAACTGGATATCCACATGCAAAAAAAAAAAAAAAAAATACTGAACCTGTACCTTACACTAACACAAAAATCAGCTAAAAGTGGATTAAAGATTTAAATGTTAAGACCTGAAACCACAAAACTCCTAAAAGAAAACATAGGATAAAATTCCTTGTAGTTGGCCTTGTAAACTAATTTTTGGATATTATAGCAAAAGTTTAAGTAGCAAAGCCAAAAATAAACAAGTGGTACTACATCAAATTAAAAAGCTTATGCATGACAAAGAAAACAATCATCAAAATTAAGAAAGGGAGCCTATAGATTGGGAGAAAATAATGTAAGCCATATATCTGAAAAGGGGTTAATATTCAAAGTATTAATATATAAGGAACTCACACAACTCAATGGCAAAAAAAACCAAACAACCCAATTCAAAAATGGGTGAAGAACCTGAGTAGAAATTTCTCCAAAGAAGATATATAAATGGCCAACAGGTATATGAAAAGGTACTCAACATCAATACAAAATGCAAATCAAAATTATAGTGATACACCACCTCACATCTGATAGGACAGATATTATCAAAAACCAGAAAACATGTATTGGTCAGGGTGTGGAGAAAAGGGAGCCTTTGTACACTATTGGAATATAAATTGATACAGTCATTATGCAAAACAGAATGGAGGTTCCTCAAAAAAATAAAAATAGAGCTACCATATGACCCAGAAGTCCCTCTTCTGGGTATATACGCAAAGGAAATGAAATCAGCACCTCATGGAGATATCTTCATTCCTGTCTTCATTTCAGCATTCTTCACAATAGCCAAGATATGGAAACAATCTAAATGTCCATTAATAGATAAATGGATAAAGACATTGTGGTGTACTTATACCATGAAATATCATTCCACCTTAAAAGTGTAGATGCTGTCATTAGCAACAACATGGATGAACCAGTAGAACATTATGCTCATTAAAGTAAGCCAGATACAGAAAAGAAAATACTGCATGATCTCATTCATGAAATCTAAAAAAAAAGAGTTGAGTACAAAGTAACAGAGAGGCAAGGGTTGGTAGGAAATGGGAAGATTTAGGTTAAAATGTACAAACGTGCAGTTATGTAGGATAAATAAATCTAGAGATAGAATGTACTTCAGAAGGACTGTAGTTAATAATATTGTATTGCATATTGATGATTTGCTAAAAGAATCAATTTTAGGTGCTCTTATCACACACAAAAAAAAGAGACAACTATGTAAGTTGACAGATCTGTTTACTTGTTTATCTGTAGAAATCATTCACTATGTATATTTATATGAAAGCATCATATTTTATACCTTAAATATATATAATAAAAATAAATTTAAAAAAGAAGCAACCTGAATCTTTGAGGACTTTGACATTATTTAAATTCTAGTTATGTAACCTATATGTGATCTCTAGTCACACAGGAAATATATTAAATGGAAATTCTATGTTAACTAGTTCTATTACTTTAAGTCCAGGAACTTCATCTCTTGTTTCTTGTTCTTTCAAAAGGGAATCATCATCTAAACTACATACTGACTGTTGTCTGCAGATTTTAATCCATTTTGCATTTATCTTATCCTCTTTGGGGAGTAGAGTTTTGTGGCTTGAAAATATATCTTTCTCTGTGATCTGGATATTTTAGAGTTTCAAATGCAAATGAGATTAAGAAAGTAGCCAGTACATACATGCATGTAACATGCACAGTGGTCCCTAAAGAACCCATACTACCTTTGTATGCCTCACCTCTTTCCTTCCTTCTTCCCTCCCCCTTTTTCACTCCTTCCTTTTCTTCTTTAATTCTTTCCTTCATTAATTTTTTTTCATTTCTTCCTTCCTCTCCTCTTCTTCTTATTAAAAAAGTTCAGAAGTAAGCTTATTTAGAGTGTGCTAATTTAGGCATGGGCTGAACTGTACTTTATCTCAAATAGAGGCATTTTGCAAAAAAAGGTTCATAAGGTGGAATATTTGCTTAAAAAACAAATACTTTTTAGAAACTCTAGAAATAGCTATTTACATACCAAAAATATACAATGGGAATAGTATAAATGGTACTTTTTTGTGCTTATTAAGAATAATTCTTTACTGTCCTTTAATGCAAAAAACTAGGTTAAGATTATGTAGTATGGTTTAAGTTATGAAACCAAGACCACAAAACTTGCTTCATAATTTACTGATTGCAAGAAATAAGGGAAGTAACAACTGGCAATTTTTATCTCCCAAAAGAGCCAGCTAGGCTCGACTAAATTTTATCTTTTCTTTATATTGTATAATACAGAAACACCATCATGATCATATCAAACTTAAGAATTCTATGATTGATATTTACTTTTGCTTTTTCAACAGATACCAAAATATTAATTTCCTTTAACTATTTTTATTTGCCTATTTCTGTCTCTATTACAACTATCTTATTTTTTAAAAAAAGAGTATTTTCTTCTTATGCTGATAAATTTACATGAAATTTCTAAGAATGGATATGGATATGCTCATTTCATTGTTGTATTGGTTAATAAGAGTTTATCCTTCCAGTGATCGCTTACCTAAGGCAGAGACAACCTTCACCCCAAAGAGAGTTTGCCTTTTCAATGATTATCACTTCGAAAGCAGATACTTTTTACCTTTTACATGCTGGGGTCCTCCCCAAATTTAGGAAAAACAGCCTAGAGCTCCATGACATAAAGATGAGGATGATGGAGCCCAACTATCCAGGGCATAAGGAAGAACTTTGCCATCTCTCTTTGGACCCTCCTTAGATCAATTTAATCTTAACTGTCCTCTTCATATTCTTTTTAACTCTGGTTTGGTGATTATTTGGCCAATCAAAAAATAGCCATGCTTTTCACTATTCTATGTCAATTTTTAAATCTTGTCCTCTTCTGATACTGATCAAGGTGTTAGCCTATAAAAACTACAAACATCCCTTCTAATATCAAGTTGACAATACATCTTGGGGCTTCCATATAGTGGCTATAGCAGCAGCTCCCCTTGCAGACGTGGAGAAAAAAATATAGGACTGTGCTCTGATTACCTACAGTTGCGAAATTAGTGAGAGCACCGTTTTTCAGCTAATTCACAGTGTACAATGAAGGTAAGAGAAAAAAAACTGTTTATTTTGTTTTTTACTTTTCATTTTTTATACTCACAGTTGCAGTTTATTAAAGTTAAAAAATATAAATTAAAGTCAACAACTACAAAAAGACACAAAGAGTGATGTTAAGGAGAAACCAGATATGAGGGTTCAGTTGTACTGTCCTCCCAGAATCATACAGATAGATTGAACTTAATTCTTCCAGCCATGGGGTATGACAATATAAGCAAAATGTCACCAACCAGGGAGGCTTACCTGACCTGCGGTGTCCATGGTTTTCAATAGGAGTTAATCACACAGGCAAGAAGCATCCACAGGACTGAATTTAGCCACTCCCTCTTCAGCCCCTGCTCTTAGATGTCAAACTGATACATTTGGCCCGAAGCTCTTATCATTCAGAAATAAGTATTCACCATAAATTATATTGTTTGCTTAAACTATCTGGCATGGGCTAAGTCTCAGGTATACAAAGACACTTTATTAGGCAGGATATTTTAAAGGCTCAGAGATTATCTGCCAGGACCTTTGAAATGTGCAGGGTTTGGCAAAGTCCAAATCTGCTGATTTAACCCTTTACTACATGGTCCTACCCCATGGCCCTTGGCCTAAACTCTCTTACAGCAAAAGGACCGTAGATTTCTAAGCATCGACATCTAGCATAGCATTTATATAACAGATGTAGAAATAGTATCAGTATGAAGAATGGTCCCTAGCTATAGTAGGCAAAATACAGCAGTGACATGTCCCACATGCCACACATTCCACAGCTTGTTGTGAACAAACACATTTGGAGGAGCCAGTGTTGGTTGGCCATAGTCTTTAAACAACAAGTAATCTACTTTATAAAGCCCTTACATACATTTGCATATTTTTGTACTCATTTGTTACTGGTTTTCCCTTTTGATCCACCACTTTAACGTTTTTTAATTGCCGATGTTGTGAACTATTTTTGTTGTTGTTTTCCTTTGTTTCAAAATATTAATTAAGGTGGTACAGTAATTTTTTTTACATGAATACCTTCTATAGTGCTTCAGTCAGGCCCCTTGGTGTGCTCATCACCAAACCAGTGTTCGTTTCACCCAATAGGTAAGTTTTTATCTTATACCCCCGTCTGGTCCCCATTTCTTGGTTTCTCAAGTCCTTTATATCGCTTTGTGCCTGTGTGTACCCACCATTTAGCTCCCACTTCTTAGTGAGAACATATGGATTTTTGAGAACAATATCACAGAGTTCAAGTGTCCCTATCATCACATCATATCAGTGGCTACAGGGTATCACATAATTTATAGATGGTGATGCTAATTTTGTGACTTGACTTGGTTAAAGAGAAGCTGGTAAGTTTTCTCCACTGTAAAGTTATTACCTTTCACTTTATATAATAAATTTTGTAGTAAACGAAATACTAAGTACAGCCCACACTCAAGAGAAGAGGAATTAAGCTGAATCAAGCTCCCCTTTTTTGAAAAATAAATATTCAAAAAAACAGGGAACGTGTGCTGAAAGCATTACGGTAATTAACTCATTAACTCCCATGACAGTTGTATTTAACTCACAGGAGTTTGACCCCGGGGCTGCATGAAGCATATACAAAATCATATTTGTTGATGTTCTTATTGTTATAGTTAATTTTGACAATTTAATTCTAAAAACGTGCATTAAATGAATAGAAGTCAATAAATTTCATTTTCTATTTATGTTTACCTTTAATTACATTTGAGGGTTTTATTCTATTTTCATAATAAAACACTGTGGCCCCAAGAAAAAGTTTCAATTTTTTTGTGTGGCAGTCATTGTGTTAATAAATATTTGGAAGAGATAATTTGAGGCTATGGCAAATATCCTGATACTCCTTAAAGTTTTTCAGTGCCACCGAAGCCAAGCCAGAAGATGGACAAGATTCCTACACCAGAAAAATATCAACTTGCAGATAATTTCCCTTCTGTTTTCAGTTTTTTTGAGAGTTAATTCCTCTTTTCTTTTTCTCTGCTTTTAATGCTTTCTAGTGCCTTTAATAATTTTTACAGGCTGGGCGCAGTGGCTATAATCCTAGCACTCTGGGAGGCTGAGGCAGGGGGATTGTTTGAGCTCAGGAGTTCGAGACCAGCCTGAGCAAGAGCAAGACCCTGTCTCTACTAAAAAAATAGAAAGAAATTAGCTGGACAACTGAAAATATATATAGAAAAAATTAGCCAGGCACGGTGGCGCATTCCTGTAGCCTACTTGGGAGGCTGATGCAGGAGGATCACTTGAGCCCAGGAGTCTGAGGTTGCTGTGAGCTAGGCTGACCCCCCGGCACTCTAGCCTGGGCGACAGAGTGAGTCTGTCTCAAAATAAATAAATAAAAAATTAATAATAATTTTTATAATATATTTTACCCTTATTTTTATAATTGTTATCTGTGTGAGTGTTCATGTGTGTGCTTTGCTTTGCTGCCATTACTGGAAGTGTCAAGGCTTAATTAATTTGATTAGTTTGCTTGACTTAATTCATAATAATGACATTCAACCCTTAAAAAGTAAGTTTAAATATAATATATTCAGTATAGAATGTCGACTAAGGTTAAGCAATGATCTTATATATAAATGATTAAAAAATGTTTCAGTGATGACAAAGTTAGCCACTCCTAACACTCCATTTCCTATTTCAGATAAATAAGGTATTATTGTATTTCCTAGTTTTTATCAATATAATACTGAAACTGCCAATTCAGTGAAAACTTACTCAGAATGGTGATTATAAACAACATACTGATTTTCTTAGCTTTTGCTTTGTTTGAATTTTTCAGCTAGCTCTGTTATTATCAATGCATTCAGTCTCACTAATGTGGATGTTCAGTACTTTTTTGTATTTTCTGGTAAACTGTGATTATAGCCATTTTCAGCTTTTGCTGTTGGTGTGTATTACAAAATTGTAAGCAGAAGACCTAGAAATAGGTTTCCAGAGGTCCATGTGATTCTATGATTGAAACAACTGAAATTACCAGATTAGAAAGCAACGTGCTTAAGTGGTTTTGGCTTCCTTTACAGCTAAACCATGTCACAGGCACAGTGATCCAGCTGATTGGGTGGTGAGTGGCTATGATGAAGCCCTGTGCACTCATGAGTTTGTGGCTCTGTGTGTGCTAGCTCACAGGCTTGCGTACCTATGGGGTAAGAGTGGGTGGAGCTTAAAAATGGACAACTCAAAGAATAGAAGAAGAGAAAAAGGGTGGCTGAGCAGTGGAGAAAGAACCACACCAAGCAAGTCAAAGAAAACTATGAGCGGCTACTCTGTGGAAGAAAATAAACCAGCTAATGTGGAAAATGCAAAAGCCCAGGCAAGAAACTCGCTTGTTTTAATGGGCAGTTTTCAAGTAACCAATCTGAGCAGTCCTGTATGACGTAGAGCAGCAATTCTTAAATCTTGGTAATATTACATTCACAGGTCTTAGGGGAGAGTGGGATGTCAAATGGAGCTCTTGGGGCCAACTCCTGCTTCAAGCAGAAGAGCTTTATTTTCATGTTCTGCATGGTTCACATTTCAGTAAGAATTCTTTGAGAAAAGAATTTCTAAAAAAAATTTGAAAAAGATTCCATAATTCTGAGCTCCTAGAAGACAAGGATAGCAGCTGACAAAACCTTGAAAAAGATGAGTCATATACAAAAATAACTAAATTAAATCAGTAAGTATAATGTTATAAGGATAAGATTACATATAAATAATAAATATAAAATAATGATAATAATAGTAAAGCAGTCTGTCTTCAAATTCAGGTTTTACATTTCACAGCTTTGTCGATACAGTATTGTAACATTATTTCATAAGAACTTAATCAGGGGGTAATTGATTTGTGAGTATAAGTGTCTATTTGTTTTATTCATTTTTTTTCAATTTTTAGCTGAAAGAAAATAGTTAAAAAATAATAATAATTTACTGAGTGCCCTCACAGTGCTGTGGACAATACAAGGGGAATCCTTAAAAATAGTCACTGGCTTTGGCAAACTTGGAGTGCAACCGAGGAAATAAAATTTATACTACACAAAGAAAAATTTACGTGATGGTATCATATTTTTTTTTCTGAGATAAGTAAGTAGTAAAGGCAGGGATTCGTTATGTGAATCCAAATATTTCAGGGGTTTTGAAAGACTGTGAAGTCTAATGGAGAAAGTAAAATTTGGATTAATCCTGGATCACAGGCTGGAAAGGTAATAAGAAGGTAAACGTTGACATATTCACACACAGATTTACATTAAATTTTAATTACAAAACTTCTTTTCATATATATGAATATATAGTATAAAGTTTCTTAAATGGAGGCCATACTTTCAAAAGGATTTTTATTATGTTTGTGTTAGATTCCATCAATATTATCCGACTTTTCAGTAAGAGTTCAAAACAATGATAGCCATATACTTCCCTTAAATCACAGATCATCTATGTGGTCCTAAAGAACAAGATACAATTGTATGAACACCATAAAAATAATACCTTTTCTTTCAGCTACTGAGCTCAGGAAAGGAAGCCTCAGAATCAGCCCAACAGCCTGAATTTATACGTCAAGGCTTCATTTATTCCTAATGGGGCCATCAATGCCTTTTGTGATCTCAATAATTAAGAAGCCAGTTTGATTCCTCTGATTATGGACTTCCTAAAATCTGTCTGCTAAATCATAAAGAAAATAGAAAGATGCTTCAGAGAACTAATGGATGCCCATGTGTGCTGAGTCAGTCTTGAATTTTATGGGAGGCTATGCTGACTTGTGTGGGACCACTTTGTGTCTCTGAGATGATCTATTTTAACATGTTGATTGCTGCTTCTTGGGCATTATTTTCCCTATGGACACATGCAACATCTATGCAACTTTACGAAATTAATTCTATATGGGAGACAAGAGAAAACATAGATGGACAACAGTGGGAATTCTAAAGTGAAGCAACACATGTGGAGACCAATATTTTTTAAAAAATGCAAAGTGGCAGAATTT
Source organism: Indri indri (assembly GCA_004363605.1). Lineage (NCBI taxonomy): Eukaryota > Metazoa > Chordata > Mammalia > Primates > Indriidae > Indri > Indri indri. Next base: position 47,635 of record RJWJ010005040.1, on the reverse strand, counting down.
CTGTGCTATTTCAGATAAAGGGTGGAGACTGGTGACTCCATTCTGGACGTCATCAGTGTAGTCACGTTCACTGGACAAGAACAGAATGGCCTGAGCCCTATTCATAGAAATACTATTTTATCCCATTTATTATCCCTCTCCTTGCTGCCACCTCCAATTTTGTTTATGTCTTCCTTAATGAATGCCATAGAGCAGTGAAAACAAGAAAAAGAGGATAAGATGGGCCTAAACAGTAAAGCAACATGAATCACCATGATGGATTTCATTAATTAGAAATTGAAATTAAAGACACCAACCTGTGAAAAATTGTACCTCTTGAGGTTGTTCTAGGACATCATCTGTTCTAATTTTGGAAGTTAATTTGACAGAAATGTTTAAAGTATAAAACGGTATGTAAGAGAAATATGATGACCCAGAATAAAAATCACAGAGGGAGAAAAAGAAGCTTTATATCATTTTCCTTTCTTATGTGTGCTTTGATTAGATAAGAACCAGAAAGCCATATTTGGGATGCTGCTGAAGTTCTTTGTATATAAAAAGCTAAAAGAATTGCCTGCCCATCATTCTACCTAACAACCTTGTCTGGATAGTCAGCCAATTTTTAATTACAAGGATTTTCTTCCGAATCACAAGATCCCCCGATGAACAAATAAGAGGGAGGAAGATGGGAATGGAGGGACTAGTGACCAAAGAGCAGGAAGTATGATCTTAATAGCTCTCTAAGTGCATATAAAACAATATGTGCTCAGGTCAAAGAACTGCAACCCCAATTAACTGGAGTTCAATTATCTAGAGATTCAAATGAGCTGAAATGAATTTTTAAAATTTTGTTTTTAATTGACATAAAATAATTATACATATTTATGGGATACATTGTGATGTTTCCATACATATAGACATTATGTAAAAATCCAGTTAGGGTATTAAGCACATTCATCACCTCAGACATTTCTCATTTCTCTGTGATAATAACATTCAAAGTCTTCTCTTTCAGCTATTTTGTATATACAGTAAATATTGTTAATCATACCCACCTTAATGTGCCGTAGAACACCAGAATTTATTCCTCTTTCAATCTAACTGTAACTTTATAGCCGTTGACCAATCTCCCCCATTCTCCATCACCCTGCTCCCCATCCTCTGGCAATTACTATTCTACTCTCCACTTCTATGAGGATCATACGTGAAATCACATGGTATTTGTCTTTCTGTGACTGGCTTATTCATTTAACATAAATCCCTCCAGGTTCATTCACATCGCCTAAAATAACAGCATTTCATTCTTTTTTATAGCTGAATAGTATTATCTCTCTCTCTATATATATATGTATATATATATATATAATTATTATATTTACCCATTTATTCATTGATGGGCATTTAAATTGACTCCATATCTTAGTATTGTGAATAGTGCTACAATAAACATGGAAGTACAAATATCTCTTTGCTATACTGACTTCCATTTCCTTTGGAAAAAATACACAGTAGTGGAATTTCTGGATCATATATTAATAGCAGCAATAATTTTTTTCAATTTTTTGAGAATGCTTCATACTCTTTTCTGTAATAGTTGTACTAATTTACATTCCTACTAATAGTGTATAAGAGTTCCTATTTCTTCACATCCATACCAGCATCTGTCATTTTTTGTCTTTTTGATAATGGCTCTTTTAATTGGGGTGAGGTGAAATCTCTTTGACCTTCCTCCCCTCTCCCCTCCCTCCCCTCCCCCTCCTCTGTTTTGATTTGCATTTTGCTGATGATTAGTGATGTTAAGCATTTTTTCATATATCTGTTGTCCATTTGTATGTCTTTTTTTTTTTTTTTTTTTTTTTGAGACAAAGTCTAACTCTGTCATCCAGGCTAGAGTTCCGTGGTGTCAGCCTCGCTCACAGCAACCTCATAATCCTGGGCTCCAGTGATCCTTCTGCCTCAGCCTCCCGAGTAGCTGGGACTAAAGGCATGCACCACCATGCCCAGCTAAATTTTTCTATATATTTTTAGTTGTCTGGCTAATTTCTTTCTATTTTTAGTAGAGATGGGGTCTAGCTCTTGCTCAGGCTGGTCTCAAACTCCTGAGATCAAACTATCCACCTGCCTCGGCCTCCCAGAGTGCTAGGATTACAGGCGTGAGCCATCATGCCAGGCCAGTATGTCTTTTTTTGAGACATGTCTATTCAGGGTTTTCGCCTATGTTAATTAGATTATTCACTCCAGCACCTGGATAAAAAGAGAATAAATGAGAAAAAAATAGTAAAAATAGCAACCGCAAAACTGTAGCAGCAGCAGCAGCAGCAGGAACAACTCCACCGTGGTGGTTATCCCTTCCTGCCATCTTCCTATCCACCTTCGTGTTATGCCCTGCTCATTGCCCTGGGAGGTTGACCCAGTTGATTATCTCCTGGACTCCCTAGTTTTCTTGGCTTGGGTTAGATTCAGCCAATGGATGGCACTAGCAGGAGATCATAAGGAAGGAGGAAAGTGAGGTTGAAATATTTTTTCTCTGAGTTTCTTCACTTCCCATGACTGGAATGTGTGCCTTATCTCTTTCTTCTGAACTTTTAAAATAATCTCTTTGGAAATATAAGTGGATGTTCATCAGGCATAGGGATACGAGTTGTAGAATGAGACCTAGCCACAAAGAAAGCTGGAGGCAATTTTGAAGTGCCTTGTACATTCTTCTGTGAATATGGCAACACACCCTGACAGCACCGGGGCTTGGCCCGTTAGGTCAAACCTCTTGGTTGTATGAACAATGGATTGTACAGAAGGAGACTGGTGGCTTGGAGTTAAAGGTGACAAATATAGAATACCTAGTATTAAAACAATAGAAAAGCAAAAGGGGGAGCGGCACTTGCATTCCAGATATATTTCTGAGGTAGTATCAGTAAAATTTGCTAACTATTGGATTAAGGAAATAAGCAAAAAAGAGAAGGCAAACGTAAGTCTTAGGTTTCTGCTCTGAGAAATTTGATAAATGATCATGCCCTTCACTAAGATGGAGGGAGAAAAAGAAATATTTCCCCACCATAGATGAAGAGTAAGAGTGGGAAGGGTAAAATAGTCATCATTCTTTACTGGGCACTTAATATGGGCTAGACATTTTTTGCAAAGAACTTTAAATATATATTCTCTAATTACCTAAATTATTAACGTAACCATGCTTATCATATTGATGATGACACTAAGGTTCAATGGTGTTAAGTTGCTTGAACAAGTCATATGCAGTGAATTGCAAGGTTTCATGACTTCGACGTCTATACATTTTTCTTATTTTGAAAACTGGATGTGAAGCCTAGAATAGGTAGATAGATAAGAAGATAGATAAAAGGAAATAAAGATAGAGCTAGAGACAGAGATAGAGACAGTTGTTGATATCTTGGGAATAGATGGTGTAGATTAGATTGGGTAAGATGAGAAATGAGGATCTCAAAGACAAAAATCTAAAACACCAACAGTTAAAAACTCTGAGGAAGGTGAGTTATTGTGTAAATGCAGGAGACACTGACACAGAGAAAGAGGCCAGCAGAAAGGAAAGCCTTGAGGAGGGGGAAGGAATTGGAAGAGGGCAAACAAGAGTAAGGGAATTTACACTCAAATAATATACCACAGAGTGCAAAAAAGGTTTCAGGAATGAAAAGTGACCATCACGTTGACAGAATAAATAGTTGGAATAGTCTGGAAAATCTAAGCATCCCAGCTGGGATTGTGACCACAATCCCCCTCCCCTTAATTAGTTAGTATTTACATAGCAGGTAGAAAGGAAGAAGACAATTCAGTCTTGGAGTATTGCAATAATAAAGCGAGGAAAACAGGAAAAAAGAAAGAGTTGTGCTACTATAAAGTGATTTCTCGGGGAAACTATTCTTCACAATTCTGATTCCTGTTTCCATTGAGGTTTTTTTTTTTTTTTTTTTTTTTTTTTTTTTTTTTTTTTTCATTAAATTGTGTGACTTTGTCCTGCATCAGTAGAGGCCGTATGTGTCCACAGCAGCTATTCGAATGTGGTTATCTTGGGTTAAGCCATGTCAAGGACTGTGACGGGTCGAAGACTTTACTTATAAGCTAACAATTTAGCCTACTCCTAACATATAGATGTTGGCAAAACACGTGATATTTCTGGATCAGAGGCAAATAAGTTTATTTTTCATGCCACTAGCAGTAGCCAGAACATCAGAATTTTCTTGTGCTTATTCCCCAAGCCTCAGTTCCCATAGGATGGGAACTACAAAGAGGGACAGCTGACACCTATACATGAAGTAGGTTGCATTGCAGTAGAGAAACTGAGGTTAGGGAACCCAAACCTTTTATAACAGGCATTAAATATGCCTACCTTTTGTTCCAAGGGAGGATATTATGTTTATTGTACTAAGAAGTTTGGCTCTGAAGGAGACACTGTATCTTCCAAAACACTAAGCAAATCTGTCCTTTGCTCTGAAGGGAAACACTATCTCCATCTTCTCAGGCTGCCTGCTATACAAACATTCTTGAAAACATTGTCTGGAAAAATGGCAGACATACCTTTGCTTATAAAATATGGAGAAACTTAAGAGTCATGGAGAACTGCCTTTCAACAAGCCAATGCAAAACTCTAATCATGTATTCTTTGTTGTCCCAGGAAAAGAAAATGACAACCACCACAATTCTATATATAAAATTTATATGGGCCCACAGACTTAATATCACTCATATATCAATGAATACATGCCTAGCATATAAGCTGATAATTTGTATTTAAAAAACCCCAAACTTCTCTGTTTGGAACTTTTCTGCATTATATGCATTTAATATTTCATTTCATGGTCCAAACAATTTTTAAAGTATATATGGGGAAGTATCAGGACTATTTCAAACAGAAAGATGACAGTATTTTCCAAGTTACAATCTAGTTTCTACATTCGAAGACCAGTGGCTGATGAAATGGACGTTTTCTAGGCTGAATGTTAGAGTTCTAGGGATACAGCTGCATTACTGCAAGCTTCGTCCCTGCCTCATTTCATATGACATACAGCTTTTTGTCTGAGAATCCTAAAACGCCAATTGCCTCATATGGTCTTCCTATCCTCAACTTGTCATAGGCTCATCATTGCTTACACAACAGAGTTCAAATTCCTTAGCTTCAAAATCATGCCCATCACAATCTGGGTGCAATATAATCTTATCCAATCTGTCTTTCTAACACTATGACTTCTTATCCATGACGTGGCTCTATTTAAAACAGAAAACTCCACCCACATTCATGCAATATTTAGTCTGGAAAATCCTATTTTGTTAGTTCTTTTATATTCATATTTTACTCTAGTTTCTGTGTTCTTTATTTCTGTTATCCATATAGAATTCCACTAAGTGCCTTTGTCTCAATTTTTCAATCCTATTTTGCCCCTCTAGGTCTTTTTTTTTTTTTTTTAACTTTGGAGGATATTTTCTCAACATGACTTCTAAAATTTTACTGTATTTTCTTTAAAATTAAGCTATCATATTTTTATGCCTAAGATCTCTTTATTGTTCTCTGTTCTTTTTCTATACATCCTTTTTCATTTTTTCATAATAATATCTTATATTCTGAAGTCTGAGAATACTTAAAAGATACCCTTTTCATTATTTCAAATTCTCTCACTTTCCTTTATAAATTTATTTTTCCTTTAGGATCATTTTTCTATTGTTTTATTCATTTCTTTTCTTTCAAATGTCTTCTGAGTTTTGCCTAGTCATATTTAAGAATAAAAAGAGAACTGTAAAGATGCTAACTGTGATTTAAATCAAGGTTTGTTGACTTCTTATTTTTTTATTTTTATTTTTTCAGTATATAAAAGCCTGGAACTAGTATTTAAGATTTTGGAGTCTCATTTTTCTAAATTTTGCAAATGTTTTTGCTTCTGAATTCATCATTATTAGATGAACTTTTATGGTTTTATAAAGCAAATTTACCTATGAATTAGTAAATGAACCTCATGAAGTTTTATTATTGTCATGGTGGTGAATTATCTGGTCATTTGTTTATTTGTTTTGGTTTATTTTTCCTGAGCAGCAACCTCTGACTGTAGTTTCTAATAACTTTAGTTCATAAAACTGTATTTATGTTAGTTCAGGATGCTGGTGTTACCACATACTTGGCACAGGCAAACAAAGATTTTTCTGTAGAAGAAAATGACATAATCCTTGTTACATTTCCAAATAATTTTACAGATAGGCTGCCTGATACACAATCAAAAATAACGAGATAGACTAGGAGAAAATATTAACAGCTGCAAATATGTAACAGATAATGTAGCCTCAAAAATAAAAAAGCAAAAATCATAGACCTAGGATCAGAAATAATTTCATGCAGTTACTAATAGAGCAATTAAAGAAAAATTATTAAAAGACAGAAATTTTGAAGAATATAATCAATATACTTGACATTTGTAACAATTTATCCAACAACTACTGAACAAACTCTCTTTTCAGAAACATAAAGTATGTCTTAAAACTTTCAAAAAATTTAAATACTAATAAAATTACCAAGAGTTTTTTTCTGTGTCTGTGATAACATGTGAAATGTATGTTATATACAGTTCTAAAATATATATAAAATTGCAAAGCAGTAAGAATTATGAAGACACTCTTGAAGAAAAATAACAAAGTAAGAAAACATTCTCTACCAAATATCATGAATTGTTATAAGGCTACATTAATTAAGACTTTGGTATCGGCACAGTAGTAGATGAGTAAAGAAATGGAATAGAATAGAGAGCTCACAGACTTAACAGTTATTTAACACCTAGGTTAGGGAAAATGATAACACTTCAGAACAATGGGGAAGAATAATATTCCTATTAATTAATGCTGAAATAATTAGATATTCATTTGAAAAAACTTGTCACGACATTTACTTTTCAGCCTATTCAAAAATCAATTCTAGATTGATTTTTAGGTTTTAATGAGAAATACAAAAAAATAAATCTCTTGGAAGACAATGTTAGAGAAAAATCTCCAAAACGCTGGTATAGGAAAATACTTTACCAGGACAAAATAAATATTGATTTAAAAAGATTGCTATATTGGATTAAATCAACAGAGGTTTTTTTTTTTGTTTGTTTGTTTGTTTTTGTCCAAAAACACCATTAAGAGAAAAAAAAGGTAAATCACAAAATGGAAATATTTGAAATGTACTAAACACAAAGGGCCCCATATCTGAAAATATAATATACTCCTACACATCAATAAGGAAAAATCAACGAAAAGAAAAATAGGCAAGATAATGAAACGTGCATTACACAAAAACTATAGCAAAATGGCCTAAGATGCTCAATTACATTAGTAATCAGTGTTATTCAAACTGCAACCACAATGAGGAAATTCACTGATGAATATTTTATTTACAGCACTTTTCTGTAAATGTTCTATTCCTGAATATGAAAACTTTTCATTTCAAAAATGTGAAAGGGAAAGTGGGAAATTACATATAATTGCCTAGAGCTAGAACTCTTTCAACATGAGGTGGTGATGACACAGAAAGTCAGTGTAAATTACCAGGACACACAATAATGAGTAGTTCAAGAAATGGCTGTCCTGGAATTACATGCCTTGGGTTCCACCATGGCTGAAAAATCTCCCTGCTTTATATTACTGGTAAGTAATGGTACTTACCACCTATATAGCAATGGGCACATCATGTGACTATATTTCTTTATTTTAAATTTGAGCACAGCATAGTTACCTCTGTGGTGGTTGTGAGGTTTAAACAAGATTATTTGCAATAATTGTTAGATAAATGCTAGATGGAAACTTATGAAAAAAGAACACTGCTTTAAACATCAATTTGATTTCCAATTTTATTTTGCAGTATCTTCAGAAATTTTTTATTGTTTGAGAAAGAATGAGTAGGAAAAACAGACGCTATAGAGAAGGCAGAGTAGATGAAGTTCTCTCATGGCTTTAAATACCGCTAGTCCACATGTTTGGCTTTAATCTTCTCAATGGGTGGTAAAGTAATTTTGTTAAATTGTCCCTGTAAGGACATGGACAACAATTGATACTCATAGGAAGTATGTTAATAGGAAATCGCCGATTATTTAGCTGATATCTGTCTACTTTATTTTATTTTATTTATTTAATTTTTGTGTTTTTATTTATTTATTTATTTTTTTTGAGGCAGTCTCACTCTGCTGCCCAGGCTAGAGTGCCATGGCATCAGCCTAGCTCACAGCAACCTCAAACTCCTGGGCTCAAGTGATCCTCCTGCCTCAGCCTCCCAAGTAGCTGGGACTATAGGTACACACCACGACACCCGGATACTTTTTTTCTATTTTTAGTAGAGATGGGGTCTCGCTCTTGCTCAGGCTGGTCTGGAAACTCCTGAGCTCAAGGATCCTCCCACCTTGGCCTCCCAGAGTGCTAAGGTTACAGGCGTGAGCCGCCTCACCTGGCCTGTCTACTTTATTTATTTTTTTATTTTACTAAGGCATCCCTTGTAGACATGGATTAACCTGTTCACCAATGTGGCACTGGGTACAGTAGTTCCATTGCTTTCCCAAATAATGGGTACCCAAATAGAGATAGAATAAGACATGCAAGCTGTGAATTTTGGAGAAATAGCACCTGAGTAATGAAAGACAGGGGTGAGGGAAAGAAGATGCATTCTTTTCTACACCCTGCTTGAGGAGGACTGAATCTAAGAGCTCCTTTTTGAAAAACATTCAATCCAGTATTTACATTAAAGAAAGTCAATCTCTTATAGAATGAAAAACTTATTTTGTTTAAAGGAACTGGACCCAAATCCATTTTATGAGTGGTAACATATAATATTAGCCAAGGCTTTGACACCCTCTCGCCTTATGTTGCACATCTTTATTCTCTCTTATTACATTTTTCATTTCATAAAAATGCTGAAAACCATTCCTCAGCTGTTTGTATCCAACCATGGTAGATTTCTCCCCTTTAGGATTTACTACATTGAGATTCTTAGAAACTAATGATGATGATGATATTGATGATGATAGCGACATTTTATTATCAATGTTATAATTAATAATGCCAATAGCAATAAAATATATATACAGGAAAAGAATTTCAGAGGATGATGGCTCACTGGCCATTCTGGAATGCCCAGAACAGAACTATTTATAACCTTGTTAGGTACAGCAGAGATGGAACAAAGTTCCTGAGACGGAGAGTTTAAAAGGGTCTTTATTTGGGTTCCCGAATGTGGCCTTCCCGTGGCTCTGTTCTCTGAGCCAGCTGACTTACCCTCTGTGCACGCCCTTTATAAGCACCTACTCCCCCTATTAATACCCGCACCTGCGGCGGCCAAACTTCAATCTCACTCAATTTCTGCCTTTAATCCTCTCCACAGCTCAGAGGAACTGCTTAACTGGAGAACCAACACATAGCTGCCCCTAAGAATTCGAATTACTAAGACAAAAGTTGCATTTTGTAGAAAAGCATTTATCTTCTTCTTCTTGGGGTTATAAGGACATACCTTGTGTGCTTGGATTAACCTGTTCACCAATGTGTCATTGGGTAAAAGAGTTCAGTTCCCTTTCCAAATAATGAGTAACTGAGCAGGGACAGAATAAAACATGCAGGCTGTGAATTTTGGGGAAATAGGACCTGAGAAATGGAGGGCAGGGACGAGGGAAGGAAGGTACATTCTTTTCTACAACCTGCAGGACAAGTACTAAATGTCAGAGAGCTCCTTTTTGAGAAACACTCAATACAGAATATGTATTTTTTTTATTTCAGCATATTATGGGGGTACAGATGTTGACGTTACCTATGTTGCCCCCCCCAAGTCCGAGCTTGAAGCATGTCCATTCCTCAGATGGTGTGCATTGCACTCTTTGTGTATGCATAGACCCGTCCCCTCCTCCCCCCTCCACCCTGCCCGACATCCAATAGATGTTATTCTTACATGTGCACTTATGTGTTGATCAGTTAATACCAATTTGATGGTGAGTACATGCGGTGCTTGTTTTTACATTCTTGGGATACTTCACTTAGTAGAATGTGTTCCAGCTCTATCCAGGAGTATACAAGAGGTGGTATATCACCATTGTTTCTTAAAGCTGAATAGTACTCCATGGTATACATATACCACATTTGATTAATCCACTCATGTATTGATGAACACTTGGGTTGTTTCCACATCTTTGCAATTGTGAATTGTGCTGCTATAAACATTCAGGGGCAGGTGCCTTTCTTATAGAGGATCATTTGTGCTTTTGGGTAGATGGACCAGTAATGGGATTGCTGGATCGAATGGTACTTCTACTTGTATCTCTTTAACGTATCTCCTCTGCTTTCCACAGAGGTTGCACTAGTTTGCAGTCCCACCAATAGTGCATGAATGTTCCTATCTCTCCGCATCCACGCCAACATTTATTGTTTTGGGACTTTTTGATAAAGGCCAGTCTCACTGGAGATAAGTGATATCTCATTATGGTTTTGATTTGCATTTCCCTGATGATTAGAGATGTTGAGCATTTTTTTATATGGTTTTTGGCCATTATTCTGTCTTCTTTTGAAAAGTTTCTATTCATGTCCTCTGCTCACATTTTGATAGGGTCATTTGATTTTTTTCTTGTTGATTTTCCAGAGTTCTAAGTAGATTCTAGTTATCAGCCCTTTATCAGATTTATAGCATGCAAAAATTTTCTCCCATTCTGTAGGTTGTCTGTTCACGCTTGTGACAGTTTCTTTGGCTATGCAGAAGCTTTTTAATTTGGTCAGGTCCCATTTATTTATTTTGGTTGTTGCTGTGATTGCCTTTGGGGTCTTCTTCATAAATTCTTTGCCAAGGCCAATGTCTAGAAGAGTATTTCCAAAATCTTCCTCTAGAATTCTAATAGTTTCACTCCTCAGGTTTAAGTCTGTTACCCAGCGTGAGTTGATTTTTGTGAGAGGTGAAAGGTGTGGATCCTGGTTCAGTCTTCTACATGTGGCTATCCAGTTTACACAGCACCATTTATTGAATAAGGATTCTTTTCCCCAGTAGTGTAGGCTACTTTAATGCAGCACAAGGTGTTACCATGGGGTAAAAACACAGTGGTCTCCAGAATGTTATTCACGATATTTACCCTAACATTTAGAAGCAAGAGAAAGCATTTTTGAGATTTAAACTGACCTTAGACAAATTCCTTTGATTTAGATTTATTTCACTTCATTTTACACTTTAGATAATTTGCCCAAAGGGTTTAGAGACATAATTTATGAATCATTCAATAATTTCTCAAATAATTTGTTTCGTATGAAATATTTAGTTGAAGTAATTTTTTTCTGACAGAAAATAGAATAAGAAATATATTTGCACAAGATACAGTCATGTGCCACATAACAATGTCTTGGTCAGGGACAGACCTCATATATCACAGTGGTTCCATAAAATTATAATGGAGCTGAAAAATTCTTATGATCTAGTGATATTGCAGCCGTGATAAGGTCTTAGTGCAACTCGTTACTCACATATTTGTGGTGGTGCTAGTGTAAACAAACCTACTGACCCGCCAGTTGTATAAAAGTCTAATGTGTACAATTACAATTACGTACAATGCATAATACTTGATAATGATCATAAATGACCGTTACTGGTTTATGTATTAATATTTACCATACTATGCTTTTTATCCTTAATTTAGAGAGTAGTTCTATATATAAAGAAAATTTTAACCATAAAACAGCCTCAGACCTGTCCTTCAGAAGGTGTTTCAGAAGAACACATATTTATTAAGCTCTTATTGTATGCCAGACACTGTGCTAAGCAATGGAAATGCAAATCTGTCAAGGAATGTATAGTCCTAGTGTGGAAACTATACTAATGATCAGTTATAACATTATGTGATAGGTTCTGTGAAAGGGCAGGCATAAGGCCTGAGGGGGCATTATTATCATCAGAGAAGACAGCGCCAAGCGTGTTATTGCTCCTGAAGATTGTTCGGTGGGACAAGCTGTGAAATTGGAAGACAGTTATATGGATGATCCTGACCCTGTGTAGGCCTAGGCTAATGTGTGTTTGTGAATCAGTTTTTTAACAAAAAAGTTTAAAAAGTAACAAAAAATATATAATAATAATTTTAAAAATAGAAAAAACTTCTAGAATAAGGATATAAAGAAAGAAAATATTTTTGCATAGCTGTACAATGTGTGTTTTCAGCTAAGTGTTATTATAAACAGTCAAAAAAATTTAAGAAGTTTATAAGGTAAAAATATTTACTGTAAGCTATAGTTAATATAGTATTGAAAAAAAGAAAAGGTTTCTTTTTTTAAAAAAAGGAAACTTAGTGAGGTGTTGATAAGGCAACAGTAGTGTACTGTAATGTCCTAGGCCTTTGCATTCACTCACTGACTTACCCAGAGCAAATTCTAGTACCGTATGCTCCATTCAGAGTAAGTGCCCTATACAGAACCACCACTTTTTACCTTTGATTCCATATTTTTACTGTACCTTTTCTATGGTTAAATATAATTAGATCTACAAACACCATTGTGTTAGAAATACCTACAGTATACATTATAATAACATATTGAAGTATTTTGCATCTTAGGAACAATAGGCTATACCATATAGCCTAGTTGTATGGTAAACTATACAATCTAGGTTTGCGTAAGTTCAATCTAACATGTTTCCACAGTGATGAAATCCCCTAAGGATGCATTTCTCAGGACTTATCCCTACTGTTAAGTGACACATGATTGTACTTGGATAATTCATAGGTATTTCTTTATTTTGACAAGATAAATCAATTCATCTTAATTCATATGTTTCAATGCATCCCCCACCACCTACATGCTCAAATCTTTGCTCAATTATGTGACGGGAAAAGCATTGGAAAAGTATTTACAATTTAAATGGCATAAATCATTACATGGAAGTAGTTCTGAAAAAAACTGAAGACATACAATGTTGCTCAATAGGATATCTTTCAGTGCCACAATATCAGAGGAATTAGTTAAGCAGAATTGCTTAACTGGGGTTGAGCAGAGTTACTGGGAGAAGTTGAGATGAGCTTTGGTAAATTAATAATATTTCTGTATGTGGAAAAAGAAAACATGACTGTCTCAATTTCTATGTGCTTCCTTTTATCGAATGTCATTTTGCTTTCCTCCATGGTTTTGATTTCTGAAACATTTTGCTGTTACATGGAAAATGTTAGTCATCTACTCTGCAATTATATACCATCATCATTCTTTCAAAAAATTTCACAGAACCCTGTACATAACAAGGCTGAATTAGGAGGTAGACTAGACTCTGAGGAGAGTCTGAATTTCCATTTTCATGCTTTTCTTTACATGAACTTGCAGACAAACCTTCATTACCAGTAAAAAGAGATGGATATTGCCATAGTATGATACTGTCTTGATAAAATTTTGTAACCTACAGTCCTTATATTTTGCTTCTTCCTTTACTCTCTCTTTACTGATTTGGGAGCATTTCATCTAAATCATTGCTTGTTGGGCAGTCCTTTGTGAATCATAATCTGCTCTGATACCACTATCAGTGAAAATGGTGCTGTCAACATTTATGTCAACGCTGAGGTTGTAATTTTTGACAGTAATGTTCCTGGGCTTGATCTAAAACTCTCTGTTCACATTGACAGAGCTGCCTGTCAGAGTCCCTTCTTCCTGACACTTCTAAGTGACTAAGGACTTGGTAGGACTCACTCTAAGAAAAAAAAAAATCTCATTCCAAGTTCTCCCATCGTGTTCATGGCTCATCTGAAAGAACTGCCCATGTTACCAAGAGATAAATGAATATAGAAAAGCAGGGACTTGGGCCAGCAGTAGGTTGCTATATAATGTCCATAAATATCTGTGAAAATAAAATACACCAGTGGTGAATTTTTCCTGAAGGCTGAATCTTGTCAAGATTCAATGCATAAATCTGAAACCATATTAAAGAACATTGGTCTATCATAGTGGACCTCTTGTTTCTAATCAAAAAATTATGCTCTGAAATTTTATGATTTGAATGATTAAAGTGCTTCATTTTGAGAGTTTCTGCCATATCTTACTCATCAGTATGCCCTAAATGTGTTGTGTTCCTTTCCTTATCTGTTTTGTGGTCAAATATTTCATCCTTCCAGAAATTAATTCCATTTTTCTGTAACTATTAGATTAAAAAATTTAAAGAAGTTTAAGGTTACATAAAGCTAGAGAATATTGGCAAAACTGATACACTCATATATTGCTCATGATGCTGTAAATAGGTATAAGCCTTTTTAAAAGCAATTTGGGATTATATAACAAAAGCTGGAATAAAGTGTGCATGTATGTGTGTGCATATATATACATAAAGGGTGTGTGTGTGTGTGTGTGTGTGTGTGTGTGTGTGTGTGTGTGTTTGTGCATGTACCCTTTCCAGTAATTCCACATTTGGGAATACATTCTAAGGGAATAATTCAAAATAAGATAAAAGCTGTATGCACAAAAGCATTTATTGCCATATTATTTATAACAGTTAAAATTGGTCATAGGTAATGTCCAATAAAAGAGGGCTAAGCACATTATGCTACTTCAAATTGATTAAATTATATGAAACATTAAAAATATAAAATTCTCTCCACTATTTTCTACCTCTGTGACTGCACCTCCTTAATCTCCCTTTTGAACTGCTTCCTCCTGTGCAGCCCAAGTATAAACATCCCTGAGTGCATTTATGCACTATTCTGGGTTATGCAGTACCATCGAGCATTCATCCATCATAGCACACTTCCCACTATATTATGCATATGACTTCACTGTTTTTTTTCACTAGATCATAAACCCTTTGTGGATAAGAACTGTGTCTTTTATTACTATATCCTTGGAGCCTAGAATATTGTAGACTATCAATAAATATGAAATGCATTGCTTCAAATTAAAAAAAATGGCTATAATTTCTTGGTAAGTAACCAAAGAAAAAGAAAAATAATATTTACAATACAGTAATATATTTAGATGTATTGATTATGAGAACAGGAGTCAAGGTATATAGAGAAGTAGGAAAATGATATCTACATTATATTGATGTGATTATGGGTAATTTAAATTTTATCATTTCCTTCACCGTTATAAATAAAAATTAGAAATGATATGCTCAATGCTTGAGTTATATATAACCGTTCTATGAATCAGATTCTCTAAAATGATACTGTTATTTCTTAACTTTTTTAACTTTTATTTTCTATAAGTCCATGCTAAAGGTTGGGTACCTTAGAGAAGAAAATAAATTCATCTGAGACCCAGTTTCCTCATCTGCAAAATGGGGCTAATGATATCAACCCCAAAACATTATCATTGCAGCAAAACAAACTGTCTAGTAAATATGTATCTAAATAGGACAGGGCAACTCTTCTGCATCCATTAGTTTAGAAATGTTTCTGGAGGGAGGAAACATTGTGGGGAAATTCAGTTCAAAGATTCTAAGAGAATACCTTACTGTATATTCCATGCCTAACACAAAGAAAATATAATATCTGATCTGCTTCAAATCCCCACCACCTTGATCCAAAAAATGGAGAAAGTTCCACTGCACTCCAATGCTTCCTTCTTAAAGGTTGATGTAATAACATATTTTTAAACTCACTTTTGTAGGCTATACTCGAGCTTTTTAGAAAAAAACCTGTCTCCACTTCCAAAGACTACAATCAAGATTGCATAAAGCTAGATTTCTTATTCCTTAATTTTGTGATGATGTCAAATTTGATGAAGTGCCAACTTAGCCTCCACGGCTGTACTCCCACAATCTTACTTAATAGAACTCAAAGTGGTTACCTCAAATTAAAAAAAATACACATTCTAAAATCCAATCTTTTTAATATATATTCTCAATTTTCACAAATATATCCAGTCATAATACCACCACCACAATTAGGATATTGAAAAGTTCCATCAATCCAAAGATCTCCTTATGTTGTGCCTTTGTAGTCAACCCCTCTCTCTAACTTGCTCTCTGGTAACCACTGGACTGTTTATGTTTCTATAATTTTCACTTTTTCAGAATGTCATATACAGTATTTAGTCTTTGGAGTCTGGCTTCTTTTGACTCAGGAGGGTTCGTCTGAGACTCGTCCATGATGCTGGGTGTATCAGCAGTTTGTTTCTTTTGTTGAATAGTAGTAGTCTGTCAGAGGCCTGTACTAGAATTATTATTTTTTTATTTATCAGTTGAGCAACATTTGTGTTTCCATTCTTGCCAATTACAAATAAAGGTGCTATAAACATTTATGGACAGGTTTCTTTGTGGACACATGTTGCCATTTCTCTTAGGTAAATACTTACGTGTAGGGCTAGCTGGTCATATGTAAGTGTAATTTAACTTTTTAAGAAATTTTCTTGTAAACTGATTGTACTATTTCCCACTCCTACTATCAAGGTTGCTGTTGTTTTACATTCTTTCCAGCAATTGGTATTGCTAGGTTTCCTTTCTTTTTCCAATCTATTAATAACAATATGTAGCGATATTCTTTTTGTAGTTTGATTTTTAATTTCCCTAATGGATAATTATGTTGAGCTTCATTTCTTTTATTTCTTTACTGTCAGTATATCTTTTTTTAAGGGCTTCTGTTTCGACTTTGCATCTTTCTTTTTGGTCTTTATGTTCTGCATGATGAAATAACTACTGTTTCCTCGATGCCTACCTCACCTTGGGGTTGTACAAAATACCTTTGAATTTGGATTCATTAAAACCTCTTTGAAGATCCAGCCAAGAAATGACCCATCAGTAGACAAAAGGGGATGAAGAAAGACTGGTTGAACCTCATCAAACTAGATCCCCTCCTCCTTAATTTTTGTGATGATGCCAAATTTGATAAAGTGCCAACTTTGCCAATAGAGTCATGTATCAGCTTTTCAAATAACGTTCTGCACTATATTAACACAATTCACTCTAAAACCAAAATGTAGAAAACAAGGATTTACTAACCAGAAAAAGTTTTAGAAGTTATTTATTTCCTCCTCTCCATTAGGGCTCCATTCACTGTGCAGATAAGTTGTTGTTATTCTATGCCTAAATATTTATTAAAAGTTTACTATGTATAAGACACTGTGTTAGTTGCTCAATAAATATTTGTTGAACTGAACTGAAGATAAATACACAGCACTATATATTCTAAACAAACTTACATTAAATCATTCAAATGTTTCATGTCTAAAAGTCACACTGGGACTTTTTACTGAGCACTAATGGTATGCCAGATATAGTAGATGATAGAAAAGATGGAAGACGTAACCCCAGCCTTCAAGACTGTGTGATTTTGTTTAGAAAATATACATACATGAGCCAGAGTACAAAATATATACTAAAAATGCTAAATTACATTTTTTTGAGACAGAGTCTCACTCTGTTGCCTGGAGTAGAGTTCAGTGTCATCATTATAGCTCACTGCAACCTCAAACTCCTGGGCTCAAGTGATCCTCCTGCCTCAGCCTCATGAATAGCTGAAATTACAGGCATGCACCACCATACCCAGCTAATTTTTCTATATTTTGTAGAAATAGGGTCTAGCTATGTTGCTCTGGCTGGTCTTAAACTCCTGGCCTCAAGTGATCCTCCCACCTCAGCCTCCCAAAGTGCTAGGATTACAGACATGAGCCACTGCACCTGGCCTAACTACATATTTATACTTACACAAATGCAATAATGGAGACGGCTATAACCACAGGAAATGGTTTCCCAGTGGAGATATACCATGATAGGGGCATGACAGATTGAAATGGTAATAATTATTATTTCTTTCTTGGGCCCAAAGCACAATGGACATGGGAATAAAGACAAGAAAGGCAATGAAGAAAAGGAGTATTCATTAGATCCTGGAACAAAATCTATCGCTCAGTAAAGAAAAGGAATAGAGGTTGAATTTTTCAGGTTAAATACATATGTGAATGACAAGGTAGGTTTCCCAGGTACACAGTGCACACAGGCCGGGGATTAGTAGTAGTCATATTTAGAACATCAAGCTGAAAACGGTAAATGTTGAGAAGATCTTCTCATGGCCAGATGGTTAGGAATTGGATTCAGAGCTGGGCATCAGTTCTAGAGAAAAAAAAAAAAAAAAAATCCTATTCCTATGAACTAACTGATGGGCATAATGCAAAAGAGTAGTACAGAAGTCTCATCTTTGGCTTTTGTCAAGATAAAGACACAGATATAGCACCATCTAGGAATGAGCATTCGAAGAAAGGCTTGTGGTAACCACTGGGATGTAACACCCTTGCTCTGGGAATGGAATTATTTTTTTCTTTATGGTGTCAGGAAACCAAGATGAGGCTTTGAATGCAGCTATAGCTGAAAGAATATGGAAGAAACTGACTTAGGAGAAACTCGTCAAAATTGACACTAATGAGAATAGTTCAATGGTTATAGATAATTTAGATATCCAATATTCAGGATTTTAATGAAAAGAGGTTGGCGATATCCCTTTTTAATATTACATTTTGCCTCCACTTAGAGTCCAAGATGATATTTTGCTTCACAGGTACAGATCTTGTCATTTCTAACTTAATTACTGAATTCCCTCCTCTTCCCCAAGGAGTACGTTCATTTTACCAATGCAATATACAAATGAATATAGTCAACAGTGGAGCTAGGCCGGCAAGCTTTTCAGAGACCCAATAAAATTTGATTAAATTCTTCTTTTGTTTTTATGTTTTCATCACCTTTGTCATTGTGTCTACACTTCTGAACTCCACCTGGGAGTGGCAATAACTTGGCATCACAAAACTGGCTTTTCTCACTCTAATTCCAACCTGCCAGAAGCAGCAAACATAGGAAATCTCAGGAGAAAACCCCTTGTCATAAAATTTACTGCCCAATTTTGCAAACCCAAGAGGTTTAGCTCCTAGTAGTTTCCAGAGCGTCAAGTAAGCTTACCAGTTTGGAGCTATTTATCCATAATAAACTTCTAAATATTCGAGATAAAGTTGAGTGTTCAGCTTAGAGTATATGGATGGATACTCATGGAGGATTTCGGACAAAGAGAAGAGAGTTCCATAAATACAGAAGATGCCATATGATTTTACTTCTCTGTCACTACCTAATATTTACAGTGAAAATTATACCATTGCAGAACTAAAAGAGACCTTGGAGATA
The DNA here is from genome assembly GCA_004363605.1 of Indri indri. Lineage (NCBI taxonomy): Eukaryota > Metazoa > Chordata > Mammalia > Primates > Indriidae > Indri > Indri indri. The sequence goes on along the minus strand of RJWJ010005040.1, from coordinate 28,587 downwards.
ATCTGATTTAATGAGTTCATTTTGCAGAAAAGTCTGAAAATGAGTTACCCAAGTTCACACTGTTATTTAGTGGAAGAACTGAAATAAGAATCAGGTTTTATAACTCTGCACAGGCATACACTCTATTCAGAAATTGAATTGAATTCACTTCAACAGAAGCCCAGAGCTGTTCTACAAAAGAAGTAAAAGGTGTAATATTTTTCCTCAATAGCTTTACACTGTCTGCAAAACACACGGCAAAGCAGATGATTCTTTTTGAATACATATGATTCTAACCTAAACTGAATCCATTGAAACTGGAAATGTGTGATGTTCTAGTCCAGAAACTTTAATGAAGGTAGTCATTAAATTGAGCCTTGAAAGATGGCAAGGGATACTTACTATACTATAATACATAAACATAAATGTGGAGGGCCAAGAATTTAAAAAAAATGGGAATGTGAGTATATACATGAACACAATAAAGACAAAAGAAACTGTATGTTGTCACATTCTTAAATTAGCCAGACTGAAATATTTTAGTTATAAGAAAAGTACTTACTTACTTTCAGATTTTTTGTCCTGGGCTTATCAAACTATTCTGGAATAAAAGTAACAGTGTATTTATTTTAGTCCCTTCAGGCTGCTCTACAAAATAGCATACACTGGTAGCTTATAAGCAACAGAAATTTATTTCTCACAATTTTGGGGGCTGGAAAGTCCAATATCAAGGTGCCACAGATTAAGTGTCTGGGATTATTGAACATGAACTGTCCTATTTTGAATCAAAAGTTTAGTGTATTATATCTCAAACAAGAAACAGTACAATTAATCAAAGTATGCACCTAAACTATCAACACAGTTTTGCCTTCTTAACAGTAGCTTGTTTATGCCTACAGTGAAGAAGCCTGGAGAGCAAGTAGCAATGAAATTGCAAAAGGCATTTTCCACAGTCTGTTGAGAATTAATATTTTTCCTTGCAAGAAGTGGTCCAAGCCTGGAAGAAGTGGTTAGTCAGCTGGTACAAGATCTGGTGGATACGTGGATGACAGAGAGTTTCCAAGTCCAGCTTCTGTAGTTTGAGCAGTGTTGTTTGTGCGACACGTGGTCGAGAGTTGTCTTGCAAGAGGATTGGCCTGTCTGTATTGACCAATCTTGGCTGCTTAAGTTGCAAGCATTCTCATCCCCCAGTTGGTTGCAGTAGACATACGCTGTAATTGATTGACCCCAGGTTCATGAAGCTGTAGTAGATAATACTAGTGCTGGACCACCTAACAGACATCATTAGCTTTTGTTGATGAATATTCATTTTCAGACTGTGTTTCAGCATTTCGTCTTTATCCAACCATTGTGCTGAATGCTTGCAATTGTCAAAAAGAATCAATTTTTCATCACAGTAATAATACAGTATAGAAATGGTTCATCTTTTGTCGTAACAGCAAAGAAAGGTAAGCTTGGAGACAATGTCTCTTCTGATGATCATTTAATTCATGCAGAACCCATCTATCCAGCTTCTTTACCCTGCCAATTTGTTTCAAATGGTCCAATATTATTGGAATAGCAACATTAAACCTTGCTGCTAATTTACGCATAGGTTGAGATGGATTCACTTCTACCACGGCTTTCAGCTTGTCATTATCCACCTTGGTCTCAGGTTGCTCATGCTCATGTGGCTCATTTTCAAGATTAAAATCACCAGAATGGAACTTCTCAAACCCTTGATGTACTGTGCATTCATTAGCCACATCCTTCCCAAATATTTAGTTGATATTTCGAGCTGTCCACACTGCGTGAGTTCCACGATGGAACACATATTCAAAAATAACACAAATATTTTACTTATCCATGCTTTCACAAAATTTGCTCCAAAAAATTTTTTTGAAAAGTAATCACAAGCCAAACGAGGCATTAGAAAGACTGAGGATGTACCTTACAATAAAAATAAAACAAGAAGTATCAAAGTGAAATGTCAGATATATCAACCATCAAACTTAGTACTTAAGGAAATCAGATGTTTCATACTTAATAACCTAATATAAGGTGATTAATTCCATATATGAGAGATCTATCTTCATGACCTATTCACCTTCCCAAAGACCTCATCTCCTAATATTATCGTTGTGAGGTTAAGAATTCAACCTGTGAATTTTTGAGATATACAAATATTCACACCATAGCAGTATCTATAAGTATCAAGTAGAAGCTACAGATTTGTTTATTTTCCTTTTAAATATGTGCGTTTTACTGTAATCACATGTGTGAAGATGGTATACATATTTTCATTCTTTTTAAATTTTGTATTTTAAAAATTTTAATTTTGAATTATTTAACACAAGACATTTGAAAAAAATGTACAGAAAGTTCCTATGCAACTTCCGATATTTCCCCAATGATAATATTTTATGTTGTTCAAACCAGGATTTGACATTGGTACAATACTTTTTAAAAAATCCCAATAATTTAGTTATCTACTCTGAAATAGGTTTTACTAATAATATCAGATCTGCCAAACAAAAAAATCATTTAAGACTTGTTGTAGTCAGGTCTCTTCAAAAAACAGATGGCATACAAAGGGGGATAACTGAAGAGATTTCAATGAGAAAGACAATTTTTGAGGTGTGAACAGAATTAAGAAAAAAATGGTAAGAGATACTGAAGCTCCTAGCAGCTACCAACAGCAGTCATTAACTGGCATAAGCTTAAGGGGTGAAGGGAGGAATTATGTGAACTCCGGGAGATCTATCCTATTTTGTGCTAGTGGTACACCTGAAAGGGGCCGTGTGCCCTTTGGAAAAGGAGTGCAGCTACTCTGCACCTGTGGCAACACAGAAGAGAGCTAGGAAGTGAACATCTCAGTCATGTCTCCTCTCCCATTCTGACCTTCCGTTGATTCCCCCTAGTGCCCCAAACCAGGCAGAAACCAGTCGATAAAAGGAAGCAGTTGGTCCATTCAATACAATTTAACTTCCCTCGGTGCTGAACAGAGCAAAAAAAGTAGAAACTAAGTTGACTAGAAAATAAAGAATATCTAGCAAATTTCCTCCAATAGATAATAAATAATGTTAAGTAGTTTAAGATATTTATTCATTTCAATATCATTAATTTATTGCCAAACTTGATAAAACAGTTATACCATTAATTTCCCTGCATCAGTACAGTCTTATTGTTCATGTTCCAGCTCCTCAATGTAATATAAGGATCTAAAACATAGGAGAAAGGTAAAGTTTAGACCTCATATGGTAAGCAATAGGTCATGCCACAAACAATAATAGTTGCATCAAAACATTCTCATCTTGGATCCTCTCATCTTTCTAATCTTTGTGAATCCAAAGAATTCATAAACAACTTAGCCTAGTTGTTCACTCTGAAATTTTAAATCTGTTTTTTTTTCCCCTTAACCTAAATTGTCTTCTGGGTTACTTCAGTGCCATTGCTAATACTTTTAGACTTCTGCATCTGCCCAAGATGGAGTAACAGGGCCAGATTTGCCCTCTTTTCTGAAGCTACAAATAAAAAGATGATAAAATGGTTACAAGACACTGAACAATAAATAGCAAAGAAGAGTTACCCCTGAGAGACAGGAAACAAACAAATGAACCGTGTGATTTCCCTAGCTTACCGCCATGAGAATTTTTGGGCTAAAGGGCATTCAGGCAGAGAGTCTGTTGGACTTACTCACTTGAGTAGATGGAGTTAAAATTCTAAGGAGATCAAGGCAGCTAGAATTCACAGGACAGAGTACTGTACTTTTTTACAGGGAGAAGACAGATGAGTGAGGTATTCTTTTCCTAGCTCTCGTCTTCACGGAGTGTTCTCTGTAAAGCTTTGAGTCAGATGGGGCAAAGGAAATATATGTAACCTAAACATTTGTACCCCTGTAATATGCTGAAATAAAAAAAAATAAAAGAATAAATGACAAATATGACAAATAAACATACAAAAATATGCTAAATTTTAGTAGCTACTAGAAAAATCTAGATTAAAACTACAATGGGATACCACTAGAGAATTATTAAAATGTCTAAAATTAAAAAGACCCCAAACGCCAAATGTTTGTGAAAATACAGAGGAACTGGAACTCCTACACAGTTGATGGGAATGTAAAATGGAGTAAAACTTTGGATAACAGTGTGTCAATTTCTTAAACCATTAAATTTATCCCTACCATATAATCCACAGTCCCCTCATTCCTAGGTAATTATACACCAATACAAAGAGATGGAGCTGGGTTGGGGTGAGCATGTGTACACACAAAGACTTGTAAAATCTTTGTTCAGGGATTTTCATAGTAGCTCTATTTGTAATAGACAAAATCTGGAAATAATCTAAATAAGTAAATGAATAAATACATTGTATTATAAAAACATAATGGAATACTACTGTTTATCAATAAAATGTAAGAAACTATTGATACACAAAACAGGATAAATATCAAAACAGTTATGCAATTTTGTATATATACCATATTCCACATTTGCAAAAGTGAAAAGATCTAATAAATGCAAACTAATCTACAGTGATAAAAGGCAGATCAGTGGTTTTCTAGAGATGGTTAGGAGGAAAGTATTATAATGGGTGAAAAGAATCTTTTGGGGATGTGGATATGTTCATGATTTTGATTACGGTAATGGTTTCACAGGTGTATACACTTATCAAACAACAAATTGTACACTTCGAATGTGTACATTTGAGACTATGTCAATTATGCCTCATTTATACATGAATAAACTTTCCATATCCAGTCTTTTACTTCTTTTAACTCTTCTCATTTCACAAAACATCTGCTCCATTTTGTATTCTAATTTTTCAGCTCTTTTCTTGATCTAAGAAGACTTGCACCTCATAAAATAAGAACGGATGAAGAAAGAAAATTCCAATTAAGTACCAATACATAGAGACAGGAATAAAAATTTTAAAAATAGCAAAACCTCTCAATTGTTATATCTAACTATATTGTATTAAAACCATTAGTCTTTCTTTCCCTCTCCTCCAGTAGACGGTGTGATCTCTGAGTGCCTTATGAAACTTTTTAATGTAATTTTAATATGTAATTTTAATGAATGAATGATTAATGTCTTGCCTTAAAGATATAACAATCTAGTGGTGAAGACAAGACATAAATATAAGAGCTATAAAAACTCACTCATATCACAAGGTGCCAAACAAAGAATTGTACCCTGAGGCAGAAAGAGTGCAAAACAGTACAGGTCATAATTAGTGCAAAAACAAAATCCAAGAGGGAAAAAGGAACAAGGCATATTTGAGTATTTGAAGTAGATGGCAATCATTTGACTATTTTCACCATATAGCCATCTATCTCCTGCCCTTTCTACTCACCCGCCACTCCTCTCTCTTTTACACAGTCAATTGAGTGTTTTTATTCTGTAGTTAAAGGGTTTCCTGTTGCTCCTTTGTGCTCAGCCTAGCTTCTGCCGTCTCTATTTCTCCTTCACATGGCTACCTCTGGAAGGTGGCTTTCATACCTAAACGATGGGGTAAACACCAGTGTGAGAGACCACCGATTCCTATTCAGAAAAAGGCTATTGAAATTCTAGCTGGTTTCTTGAAGATTTCACTGAAGTGTAGCTCCCTCTTCCTTTTTTTGCTACAGAGAGGACTTTTTTTTTCTCTTTAAGATGCCAGCTGGTCGGTTAAAACCTTTTCTCTTAAGCCGTACCTCTGCATTCCATCATGAGCGTGGCTAAATAATTCTTAACGAATCCTCCTTTATCAGCAAGACTCAGCTCTTGTGAGAAGGATTTGCTACTTTTAATTCTATATGGAACACAAATGGGTCACCAAATTGTTCTGTGCTATTACTGACAAGATATGTTGCCATCATTTAATTACATTAAATTTTTAATTTTTGAAAGCTCTCTTTAAGTTACGGGATTGTACATACTGAGTGTAAGGGATATGTCCAGGGTCCTGAATTGGACTCGGGAAGACAATTATTTAAAGAAAGTTTGAGTTAGGATAATATATGTCATGTAACAAATGACTTCAGTGTAAAAACATGTATAGAAACCAAACTCTTCTAAGAATTGGTAAACATGCATCAAATTGGTCACAGGATCATAATTATTAAGACACTTGGGGATGTTGCAGTTCGAAGACAGATTATTTAGAATTCCAGTTGAAAAAGGGCCCAGAGGAGATATGGTATGCTGCAGCAATCTTCCCTTCCTCTGAAGGTTACTCTAATTGTTGCCTAAATAAATAATTTGCAAATTAATAGCATAGTGTGTTCTATAGTAGTCTGAAGTATAACTAAACTAAGTCTTGCTGTATGCTTATCCTGTATTTCCCCAAGCAAATTATAATATTCTCAGGGACAAAGCCTGTGTGTGCTTGAGTTATGAGGGGATGTTGCACAGTCTTTTGCCTTTAGTTTGTGCTCAATAAATATGTTAATTTTTGACATGTTACTGAAATTTTTAGAATTAATGGGGCTTGCATGAAAAATAAGTATTAATATAATAAAATTAAATGGAATATTAAAAAAAAATCTTGAAAAATGTAAGGCACGTAAATAGAAATACTTCCCAAGGATCAAGTGTAGAAGAGGTATAAAACCTACTATCTTGTAGACATTGAATGGTCTGGGAAGTAGAAAAATATGGAAAAATTAAATATTAATTTAATTTTACAACTATATTTCAAATGGTTGAAAATGTAAACTTATGTAATTTTTGAGCCAACAACAAAAATCCACGTATTTTACTGACTTTCCTGGATCACATGAGAATTTGCATCCTGGGCTTTGGACCCTTGGGTACTCTAATGCTTTTGCTGGAGTGACACAAAACAGGTACATAACAGGTACCATTTGTGTTCATTTCCTGTGACTGCTGTAAAAAATTACCAAAAACTTGGTAGCTTATAATGTCAGAAATTTATTCCCTCACTATTCTAGAACACAGAAGCCTGAAATCAGTATTACTGGTCGAATATCGAGGTGTCCACAAGGACATACTTCCTCTGTATGTTCTAGGGGAAAATATTTTCTTTACCTCTTCCCACTTTTGGTAAATGCTGGCATTCCATGGCTTTTGTCTGCATAACTCCATGTAGCCATGTTGCCTAATTCTCTTCTGCCTGTGTGTCAAATATCCCCATGCCTTTCTATATATGGACATATGTGATTACATTTAGGGCATACCATATAATCCACTATGATCTCTTGATCTCAAGATCTTTTACTTAATTACATATGCACGGATCCTTTTTTCAAATAAAATAGCATTTACAGGTTCCAGAGATTAGGACCTGACATCTTTGGAGTCAATCATCAGCCAACCATAATAGCTATTATTGCTAATGATGTTATTAAACGTAGCATCATGATTTAGAATGTTGACTTTTTTATTGGGCAGAGCTGAGTTCACTCTCTGTACCAGCTAACTCATATTGAAAAAATTATGTACCTCTCTGTGTTTTGGTTTCCCCATCTGTTAGATGGGGATATGCATGGGTAATATCTCAAAATATTGTCATAATGATTAAAGAGAATGGTGTATATAAAACTTAAGCACCATTTGGACTTATTAAGTTCTCTGTAAATTATAGGTATATTTTTTATCAAATTAATAAACTCACTGATATACTCAAAACAAAACGGCACTTAATCCAAAGTTTATAAAATCTCATAAAGCTTGCTTTTCAGAAGCTTATAATCTAATTGGTGAGATAAAATTCACATGTATGATAAAATCCGACAGAGGTAAGAAATGCGTATTGGAAATCACAAATACTAGAGCTATTCAAAGTAAGCATTAATCAAGGGCATGGCAGGATTTTTTTCTTCTAAATTTTAAAATTGTGATAAAATAAAATATATTCATTTTGTGCAGCCATCACCACCATCCATCTCCATAACTCTTTTCATCTTATAAAACTGAAACTGTATATCCGTTTAGCAATAACTCCTCATTCCCTCTCCTCCTAGCCACTGACAACTGCCATTCTACTTTACATTGCTATGATATTGATTACTCTAAGTGCCTCATATAAATGGAATTATACAATATTTGTCTTATTGTGATTGGCTTATTTCACTTAGCATAATCGTCCTCCCAGTTCATCCATGTTGTAGCATGTTTCAGAATTTCTTTCCTTTCTAATGATGAATAATATTCATATTTCATTTATGTATATACCATATTTTGCTTATCTGTTTATTCTTCAATGAATGTGTGGGTTGCTACCACATTTCAGCTATTAGAAATATTGCTGCTATAAACATGGACATACAAATATCTTCTTAAAATCCTACTTTCAATGATTTTGGGTATGTACTCAGAAGTGGGATTGCTGAATCATATGGTAATTCTGCTTTTAATTTTTGAAGGACCTACCATACTGTTTTCCACAGTGGCCACAATACTATTTTACATACTCACCAACAATGCACAAAGGTTCCAATTTCTTCATATTTTCCCAACATTCGTCATTTTCTGATTTTAAAAAAATAGTGTCCATGCGAATAGGTGTGAGGTGGAATCTCATTGTAGTTTTTATTTACATTTCACTAATGATTAGTGATGTCAAGCATCTTTTTGTGTGCTTATTGATTGTTTGTGTATCTTCTTTGAAGAAATGTCTATTCAAGTCCTTTGCTCATTGTGAATCAAATTGTTTTGGTTTTCTTGTTATTACATTTTATATTTTCTATATAATCTGTATATTAATCCTCTATCAGATATACGATTCTAAAATAATTTCTCTCATTCTATGGGTTGCCTTTTTACTTTGTTGATATTGTCTTTTCACACTCATTTTTATAAAATTCATCTTGAAGTCTAATTTGTTTACATTTTATTTGTTTCCTGAACCTTTGGTCTCATATCCAAGAAATCATTGCCAAATTTAATATCAAGAGGATTTTGCCCTTCATTTTCTTCTTGGAGTTTTATAGTTTTAGGTCTTACATTTAAGTTTTTGATGTATTTTAGGTTAGTTTTATATATGATGTTAGGTGAAGGTATAAGTTCATTCTTTTGCATGTAGATATCTAGTTTTGCTAGCAACATCTGTTGAACAGACTATCCTTTATCCGTTAAATGGTTTTGGCAACCTTGTCAAGAACAATTTGACCGTTTATATGAGTGTTTATGTTTGAGCTCTCTGCTGTATTCCATTGGTCTACATGTCTGTCTTCACGGCAGTACCAAAATGTTTTGATTACTATTATTAAACTTTGAAATAATGAAGTGTTCTTATATTTTAAGATTGTTTTAGGTTTCCTTGAGATTCCATATGAATTTTAGGATCAGTTTTCGTACTTCTGCAAAATTGTCATTGGGATTTTGATAGGGATTGTATTGAATCTGCAGATCACTTAAAGTAGTATTGATATCTCAACAACAGTAAGTCTTACAAATCTATGAACATGGGATGTATCTCCACTAATTTATGTCTTTTTTAATGTCTTTCAGCAATGTTTTCTCATTTTCATTGTACAAGACTTTCATCTGCTTGGTTAAATTAATTCATAAGTATTTTATTCTTTTTTATGCTGTTGTAAATAGATTCAAAATTTTCTTTTCAAATTATTTACTGTTGGTGTATATAAATACAACTGATTTTTGCATGCTGAATTTTTATTCTGCTACTTGGATAAATCCACTTATTAGTTTTGCATTTTTTTCGTGTGTGTGTGTGTGTGTGTGTGTGTGTGTGTGTAATCTTTACAGATAAGGGTTTGCTACATAGAAGCAAACCCTCTGTTCATATTGCCTATGAACAGAGATAATTTTATACCTTTCTTCTCAATTTATATGCATTTAGTTTCTTTTCCTTTCCTAAGTGCTTTGGCTAGAACTTCAAGTACTCTGTTAAATAGAAGTGGGAAAAGACATCCTTTCCTTGCTGCTGATCTTAGGAAAAAAACTTTCAGTCTTTCACCATTAACTATGAAGTTTACTATGGGTTTTTCATACATGGCTTTTATTATGTGGAGGCACTTTCCTTTCATTCTTCATTGTTGAATGTTTTTAATCAAGAAAGTATGTTGAATTTTGTCATGTACCGTTTTTTTGCATCAGTGGAGAAGAAGGTGTTTCTTTCTTCCCCTTCATTCTGTATATTTGGTATCTTACATTAATTGAGTTTCCTATGTTGAATCATCCTTGCACTGTAGAAATAAGTTGACTTAATCATGGTGTATGATATTTTTACTATGCTGCTGAAGTTAGTTTGCTAGTATTTTGTTGAGGTTTTTTCACCAATATGCATAAAGGATATTGGTGTATAGTTTTCTGTTAGTGACTTTGCCTGGCTTTAGTACGAGGTTAGTGTTAGCCTCATAGAATAAGTTAGGAAGTGTTCCCTACTCTTGAGTTTTTTGGAAATTATTGAAAAGGATTGGTATTAGTTCTTTAAATGTTTAGTAGAATTCACCAGTGAATCTATCAGGTCCAAATTTTTTTGTTGCTGTTGTATTTTGGGTTTTTTGGGGTTTTTTGTGGTGTTTTTGTCAAAAGATTTTGGGTTAGTGATTCAATCTCTTACTAGTCATAAGTCTAATTATATTTTCTATTTCTTTGTGTTTTAGTTTTAGTAGATTTGGTATTTTTAGGCATTTGTTCATTTCATATTGGTTATCCAACTTGTTGGTATACACAGTTCATAATACTCTCTTATAATCCTTTTTATATCTGTAGAGTGGTAGTAATATGTATCCTTTTCTGCCTGACTCTAGTAATTTGAGAATTTTCTCTCATTATCTTAGTCCATCTAGCTGAAGTTTTGTCAATATTGTCAATGTTTTTAAAGAAACAACTTTTGGTTTCATTGATTTTCTTTATTGTTTTTCTATTATGTGTTTTGTTTATCTCTGATTTAATCCTTATTTTCTCCTTTTGCTAGATTTGGCTTTAGTTTATTCTTTTTTCTCTAGCTTTTTAAGATATAAAGTTAGATTGGTGATTTTAATTTTCTAATGTAAATATTTATAGCTATAAATTATTTCGTTAGCCCTGTTTTCACTGTGTCCCATAAGTTTGGAATTTTGTATTTTTGTTTTAATTCATCTCTAAGTATGTTTTAATTTTCCTTGTGATTTCTTCTTTGTTTTGTTTGTTGCTGAAGACTGTGTTATTGAATTTGTGAATTTTGCTTTTTACTTCTGTTATTGACTTCTGACTCATTTTGGTCAGAGAAGATATTCTGTATGATACATATCTTTCTAAATCTATTGAGACTTAATTTTTGACTTAACATACGGTCTATTCTGGAAAATATCCCATATGCACCTAAGAAAGTATATGCTATTGTTTTTGCATAAAGTGCTCTATATATGTCTATAATATCTAGTTGGTTTACTGTGTTTTTTAAGTACTTTCTTTTCTTCTGTTTTTTTTAATCCATTATTGAAAATGCAATATTGAAATTTTCAACTAATATTGTAGAACTATTGATTTCTCCCTTTAATTCTATAATTTTTTCCTTGATATAGCTTAATGATCTGTCATTAGATGCATAAATGTTTATAATTTGTATATATTTCTGCTGTATTAAAGCTTTTATTAATATGTAATATTATCTTTTATGTCTTGTAAACTTTTTGGATTTAAAGTCTTTTTGTATAGAATTAGTATATCCACCTCTGCTCTTTTTTGGTTACTATTTACATGAAATGTATTTTTTCTGTTCTTTCACTTTTAATCTATTTGTATTTTTAGATCTAAAGTGAGTATTTTTTAGACAGCATACAGTTGGATCATGTTTTTTAATTCATTCTGCCAATTTCTGTCTTTCGATTGGAGAGTTTAACCACTTACATTTATAGTAACTACTGCTGTGGTGGGGCTTACTTATGCCATTTTGCTATGTGTTTTCTACATGCTTTAGAATTTTACATCCCTCATTTCCTGCATTATTGTCTTTTATATTCAGTGGATTTTTTGTAGTGAATGTTTAGATTCCTTTCTCATTTCCTTTTGCGTGTGTTCTATAACTATTTTTCTTTGTTGTTACCATAGGGATTACAGTCACCATCCTAAAGTTATAACAGTGATTTGGATTTATACCAGCTTAACTTCAATAGCCTAAAATTATGCTCCTTTAATCTCCATCTCCACTCATTTTCACTTGTTGATGTTGTAAAATTACATCTTTGTACATTGTATGCCCTTAAAATAATTATTTTACATGTATTAATCACTTAAATTATGTAGAAAACAAAATATGAAGTTACAAATCAAACTTAACTTACAATGTTACTAGCTTTTATAATTGCCCATCTGTTTACTTTTGTAAGACCTTTATTTCTTCATAAAGCATCAAGTTACTACCTTGTGTCCTCTTATTTTACCTTGCAGAATTTCATTGAGCATGGCTTAGGATAAGTCTAGTAGTAACAAAATTCCTCTGCTTCTTTTTATCTGTGAATGTCTTAATTTTGCCGTCACTTTTAAAGAATAGTTTTGCTGGATATAGGATTCTTAATTGTCAGTTATTTTATTTTTCTTTTAGCACTTCAAATATACCATTGACCCCCCATATCCAAGGGTTCCACATCTGTGGATTAAACAAACTGTGTATCAAAATATTAAAAACATAAACAGTATCTGTACTGAGCATGTATAGACATTTTGTTATTATTTATTCACTAAACAATGTAACAACTCTTAACATAGCATTTACATTGTATTAGGTATTATAAGTAATCTACAGGTTATTTGAAATACATGGGTGGCTGCACATAAGTTATATGCAAACACCATACCATTTTATATCAGGGACTTGTGCATCCACAAATTTTGATATCCATGGGAGTTATTGAAATCAATGTCCCATAAATCCCAAAGGATGACTACATTGCCCTACTGCATTCCGGACTCCAAAATTTCTAATGAGAAACCTGAAAATTTTATTGAGTATCTCATGAGTGTAATGAGCCACTACTCTCTTGGTACTTACAAGATTCTCTCTTTGCCTTTGCTTTTCAAAAGGTTGATTACAATGAGTCTCAGTATGGATCTCTTTGAGTTCAGCTTACTTGAATTCATTGAGCTTCTTAGATATTTATGCTCATATCTTCCATCAAATTTGGAAAGTTTTCATTATTATTTCTTCAAATAGTCTTCCTGTCATCTTCTTTCTCTCTTCCTTTTCTAGCACTTTTACAAAGCGTAAGTTGATCCACTTGATGGTGCCCCATAGGTCCCTTAGATTCTGTTCACTTTTCTTCAATCTTTTTTCTCTGTTTCTCAGATTCAATAATTTTCAGTCTTATTTTTAAATTTGCTGATTCTTTCTTTTGCCTATTTGAACTTTCCTTTGAATTTCTCTAGAAAATTTTTTATCATAATTGTACTTTTCAACTCCAGAATTTCCTTTTAGTTTTGCTTTTGGTTTTCTATCTCTTTATCACTATTTCCATTTTATTTTTACATTATTTTTGTGACTGTCTTCATATCTTTTTATGTAGCTCTTTGAGCATCTTTATCATAGTTGTTTAAAAGTCTCTGTCCAGTAGATCTGCCTTAAGTCCTTTCAAGGGACAGTTTCTATTGATTTTTTTTCTTTTCCATTGAATAGGCCATATTTTCCTGTTACTTTGTATGCCTTGTGCTTTTTTTATGGAAAACTGGACATTTGAATTGAATAGCATAGTAATTTCCCCCCTTCCCCAGGGTTTGCAATATTACATTGCTTTTGTTTGTTTGTTTATTTAGAGACAGTGTCTTGCTCTGTGACCCAGGGTGGCATGCAGTGGTGAGATCATAGATCATTGTAACCTCCTGGGTTCAAATAATCCTACCACCTCAGCCTCTGAAGTAACTAGGATTACAGGCACATACCACCATTCCCGGCTATTTCTTTTTCTTTCTTTTTTTTTTTCTTTCTTGTAGAGATGGGGTCTCACTATGGTGCCCAAGCTGGCCTCAAACTCCTGGCCTCGAGTGATTCCCCTGCCTCAGCCTCCCAAAGTGTTGGGATAACAGGCATGAGCCACCATTCTGGGCCTATTTTTTTTTTTTTTTAATTCTTGTAGGCCGTCTCTGTGCCAAGATATAAACTGAGATATAAATTTATGGTCTTTTAAGGTTATTTCTAAACCTACACCTTTTCCTAGGCATGCACACTTTCTAATTTTTCCCGTATATGCAGCTGCCTTTGGAATTCCTATCATTAACATGTGGCTCTCAAAAGGGAAAAATGAGAAAAATGGAGGGTGAGGGGAAAGAGTTCTAGCCCTTTAAATCCTATCCTTTCAATAGAATCCAGAGTTTTAAAATAATTACATCAGATATATTAAGCCAATGCAATTATTGCCTAGGTGTGGAGACAGATTTCCTGTGCAGACAGATGTTAGGAAACTCCACCATCTTCCCAGAATCCACTTGACATGGCAGGTCTTTATATAAGAGTTTTGCATTTTGCAGTTGACAGGTAGGAGATGCAAAGTCATATAGAAATAGGGAAATACAATAATGGGGAAGGATAGGGAAGTATGGCAGGCAACTAAATGGCACCAGTAGGGTGCCTCGCTCCTTCTTCTATGTGTCCATCCCTGGTCTCTGTGTCCACAGGTTCTCGACAGTCCCTTCCCTGCAGTGTTCTCCCTCAGACATTCTAGTCAAAATACAGCTGTTTATTCATTGTTTTGGTTTTGTTGTTGTTGTTATTGTTGAGGAGGGATGAGTGGCAGGCACCTCTAGTCAGCCATCTTGCTGATATTATTCCTTCCCTTGTCTTTTGAGAGGAAGAATGTTAGAGATTTGGATTCTTTAACCAAAATGAATTCATAAGTGATGGAAGAAAAATGGATAAATGAACTGGCTAATCAGCTCTGTTTTTAATGCACACTAAATTTTTTAAATCAAAACCCCAACTTTCCAGTGGCTCCATCTCACTGAGTTCTTAATAATTCCAAGAAAAAATATTTGTAGATGAAAGTATCAGGAGGCCAAAATATAAGTGAAGAAATGATTGAACAGTGATTGTATTTTTCCAAACTGTCCCAAGCCTTGTGAAAATGCAGAAACTATATCCTAACTCATTTTTTCCATAGGACAGGTATGTAATTCAAGCATGGAATGCTCCAGGATTTCAAAGTGGTTAGAGAGCAACGTGAGTTGCCATGCTCAGGGATGACTCCAGGTGAGTCTTTGATATGCTCTTTACTTGTCTATATCCCACAAAGAAAGAGATATGGGAAAGTAAGCTTTATGGTGATTAAGTTACTCCAATTTGATTTTATTTACAGTTGTATAGTTCCTGAGGATAGCGTTTGAACTGAATGCATTTTGACAGCACAACAATACAATTCCCATGTTCAGTGTGAGATTACATATTGCTGTACAGATCTGTTACCTGCTTTGTTTGCCTTTTCCTATATCTGGTTATCTACCTTTGACCGTTCAGTAGATAATTACCATCTTATTACATTTCTGTCTTAAGATGGAGCAGACTAAACAAAGCCAAGGAAATATGAAGAGAATCCAGACAATTTCATTTCATTAAACCACAATGGAATGTAATTTGTATTTCTTAAGATTATGAAATATTATGTATATTTATGAGCACTTGGATCTCGTGCTAGTAGGAGGCAAGTAAAATGATAGGGAAAGTATTATTTATAATGTTAAAAAATTAGTTCCTATTAAAAATATATTTTCTTTTAGGTATTCTGAAAATCCTTGGGAATTTTCATAATAAAAAATAGCCTAAATACTCAGACTTTCCATAAGAGAGCTGCAAAAATACGAATCACAGGTAGGGAGTTTTTTCAAACTTGATTTCCAAAAATCTGGATTCTTTTATTTTCAGATGGTGGGAAGGTCATGCTCTTTACAATGAGTAATGACTCACATCAGCAGCTGCTGTTTGGGCCTGCTGTACGTATGGCCAGAAATGGGTAGAATAAAAAGCTCTTCATTATTAAGCATGTATTATATAAAGCCAGGAGTCTCTGGGAGATCCTGACTTGACTTTGTTTACCCTCTAGCTCTACACAACACATGCTTAATCATGTAAGATTGTAATTTGAGAGCAGTCAGGTGGTTCTCTATTCAAATACATCTCTTCTACCTGTCTGCCAAAATTACAAAATGTCCATCATTAGATATCTCTTTTAGTTAAGACATTAATGTTCCTTATTAAAATGAAAATGTATTGTTAGCCGTTAATATCTTATTACTAATTAGTTGATCAGTTTTACCCTGACAAAGGGAAGAACCATGAGACAATGGGAAACAGGGTCAGGCAAGAATATTTATGAGGTGAAAGATCAGCAAAGGCCTGAACCATGGGGCATTGCTAGCAGAGGGGCAGAGGGGTTCAGATAAGGCAGCCCAAGGAGCAGGGTTTCTCCTAAGGCAGACAATATTCTGGGGGCATTTTGCCTTTCAGATCTGTCTCAAAGCTCCATACCTGAGCTATCGCATATGCTAACTGAGCCAGTGACCTGACCTGCAATGTGTGCGTGCACTGGGGAGCGGGGAAGATTCATATGTGGCATACATGGATTTGCATTCTGATAATTTAGATTTACTTTGGAGGAAAGATGTCAGACAGAATCCATGACTTCTTTTCGATGTATAAAATGTCTAAATTTTAGCAAACAGTATGGCCATAAATTGAGGCCAATGGTTATGTTTTTGAGAGTTTCTTAGAAAACAAAGTAAAACAAAACAGTGGTAATAATGATAATGATAATGTTTATGCAGCAACCAGTACACAGAATGAAAACATGCAAAAATAAACAAAGTGACAGTAAAATGTGAAAGAGCAGAGAGGAAGGGCAGCTAAGGTGGCCATGGAAGGTGTCCCTGGCTGCTCCCCTCTTATCCTTTCCATGTAATATCCTTAGAGAACAGTGCTTTCTAAGCAGTAATTCCTAGTTCTTGTGGTGCCTTTTACAAGTTAGACATAAGTTTGCATGACAGAAGTCTTGGCCTGTAATAATGATATCTAAATATTTTGAACTGATATGCCAGGCACTCTTATGAGCATTTCATATTTAAGGGTCATTTGATACTTGTTTAAAAAGCCAAGAAAGAGAATAAATTACAAATTCATCAAGACAGACCATGTCCAAAAGTGGAAGGGTAACTTTAAATGTAGAGAGTCCATTGTCTCAGCCCGACTTCCTAGACATCATAATAGAAAGACACTGTCTCTCATCTTCTAAATAATACTCATTAATATTTTAATAACGTCATATTAACAATTCACCCCCTCATCAACTCTTTGATGCTTACAACATTTACATGCTTATCACTTTTAACTTATTATTTAGTTCCCAAAACAACCTAGGAATTAATGATCAGAAAACTGAGACACAAATGAGTTAAGTAATTTCCCCAGTGTCACATGGGAGTAATTGCTGGATCCAAGTGTTAAACTCAGGCAAGAGGAGGAGCTCTTTATTATAAGACATAGTGACTCTTTAGGCTTTGACTTGGTGTGACCTCACAAGTCACTTAACTCTAATTGATAAAGTCCATAAAATGAAAGAGGTGGCATTGAAATTCTAAAGTCCTTCTTAGCTTTTAAAGTCCAGGACTCAATCTTGGTAAGGCTAGGGGAAACAGTCACTCTCGTACCCCTTTGGGGAGGTCTAAACATGATTCCTTATAGAAGAAATGTGTCGATGTATTATTTCAATCCTAGAAATTCAGCACAGGATATACGATATATAAAAGCATGGCATGGTAGATGAGAATGTTTATTGGAGATTCATCTATAGTAGCACACAATTTTGAAATGACTTCAATATCTAAGTGAAAGAGGTTGACTATTTACATTCTGATACATGCTTGTGCTTTTATTAATATGATTTTTCAAAGAATAGTTAATGATATTAAAAGTTTCACAATACATTAGCAGGCAAAAAATAAAAGAATATTTAAAATCATAAATACAGCACTATCTAATCTTGATTTATTCATGTATGTGTATGTACATATGTGTTTATACTTTTAAAGGTAAATATATGTAAATATTAGTTCTTTTTTGCCAACATAATTATACATAACTTGTATTTCCAAATTTTTGCCAAGAAGCATTACTTTTGCAATAAGAAAAATAAAATATTGTGAAACAAAATATATTCCACAATATATATCAAATTCCATGAATAATGCCCCTCTTCCCTCTTTTCTACCTCTGATCACTTTTAAAGATGGATGAGGACCTAAGATTGACTTTCCCTGAATCCCCCAGGAAGCAGTGACTTTCTTGTTGCAAACATTTGGGTAAATCTTTAGAATGACCATGTATTTGGAATGACCATAGGGGTTTCCTGCCTGGTGAGTATGTTGATGGCATCGAGTTAATCATGACCCTGTTCAAGAAACCCTGCACAGTATTGTTAAAAACATGGTCATCTGATGCTGCCTCTAATAGCAGACAGCATATTGTTTGCACTCAATAAATTTTAAGTCATAATAATCAATGATAATAATAATGAGGTAATAAAAAATAACTGTATTCAGTAGCACTGATGCAGTAGCTTTTTATGAGTTCCCGATAGGGAAAGCAAGTTGCAAGCAGAAACAGGAAGGCCATAGTGTTCAGCATGACAAACCTTCCAGAACAGCCTGCGAAGCAGAACCAATATCAAGTGTATACACATATGGGCCAGCAGTCAGTGTCCGTGTGCAGCTCCAGGAATCAGGACTGATAAAATAACATAAGAAGAACTGGAAAAACCAGCCCGACTCCAATTATTTACAAGTGGTATTTGAGCTAGTATGAGAACATGGTTTGTAGTATCTGAAAATGTCATGAACATGGTTAGGGTACGTAGGCAAATCCAGTGTGAAGTTGTGGGGGAAACTGAGGCCAGGAGCCTCAGCAGAGGTGGGTGTCAGATTCTGTGGGAGTTGTGCAGGTCTGAGGAACACTTTTGTTTTCAAGTTTTCCCTTGATGGTTTTGTACCTGAATTTCTCACCTTCTGTGAACATCCTGGCAGGGCTGGGGTTTTGCAAAGTTGGTGAAAACAAAGCCTACACCTCTTTCCCTCTGGCTATGGGCTCCTTCTCAGGGTTTGGCCTCATTCAGACCTTGACGTATACTAGGGCCACCACTCTCTCGAGAGAGACCCTGATCTGGGGAGAAAGATTTCCCCCAAAATGGAAGTAAGAAGACTGTGTGGGCATCAGAGGGCCTCGAAAACATCTTTGGAGAAGGAAAAGGTTACATTGGTCTGGGTTCCAAACCATATCTTCCCCAAGGAATATGTCCTAATTATCTCAACCCTAGCAATCTATCCCCTTTTTATTGTTTGTACAACGCTTATCATCTTATTGGTACATTCAGATATTTGAATATTTTATTTCATACACTGAACATATTTAAGCATTTTTTCCTCTGTATCCTCTTGTGAATTTTCTACGTTAGAGGTTTATTTGCTTGATTTTTTTTTTTTTTTTCTCATCTTGACATGAAATGACTTTAGAAAGTTAGGGCTCCTAGAAACATTGCACTGACCCAATTCCAGGAAGCAACAGTGGGTGGACAGAGAAGCCTGAGGACTAACACTGCAATTATTTACTTCTTCTGTTTGGTTTTTTTTCTCTCTTCACTAGGAAGTGAGCTGTATGAGGGCACAATTTTGTTTTATTCGTAATGTAACCATGGAAACTGAAAAAGTGTTGGAACATAGCCAGCACTCAATAAATATTTTTGAGTGTAAAAAAATAATATTTTGAAAATATTGCCCTCCCAGAAAACACATCACTATGAGAGGCCACCTCATTGGCTCTCAAAGAAGATCTTTTCAATCCATGGGAGATAGCCACGACGGATAGGGTGGAAGTAGGCTGATTTGAGAACATTTAGCCTAAAGGCACAATATTCCTTGTACTTACCAGGGAACTGTGTTAAATTCATTCACTTTCCTAGCCTTTGACATTGACATGATTACTTCCAACACTAATCGTGACAGATCAAGCATTTTTCCTTGTCCATCTTTTATTATGCTTTGTAATCCAAGGCATAAATTTTAAACTTATTTATACCAAAATAATCACAACTGACCAGGCCAGAGGAAAAAAAAAATCATAAAATTGGCCACGAAGGGGATAGTGACTAAATATCTATTGTGTTAATGGCATACTCTTCTTGCACACCAGCCATAATAGGAAAGAAACTCCTATGTGTATAAGACACACAGTAAAAGACTTATAATGATAATTGTTATTATTCAATAATCTCTCTTTGTTTTCAGTTAATACACAAAGGAAGTGGATTATGCATTTTCAGAGAGCTTTCAATTATATAGCTGTAGATAGTAAATATGAGATATGCACATGTTGAAGAATTAAGACTGCTCAGACTTCCCCCTGACACCTATTTTTAGGTTTTGCTGGAAGTCTCTGTGTGACCAGGGAATTGCATAATAAAATACATGATCAAGCAAAACTTAAGAAGTTAGTTGTCTGTTGTTGAAATCATACTCCACAAAGAGCATGCTCACCCACTCTGAGGCAAACATTTTCTCATATATTCCAATACCAAATGTGTGTGTGTGGGTGCATGTGTGTGTATAATTTTCACTGAGGTTGTTCTGTCTCTTTCAGAATGTAAGCTGTTTGGGTTGAAATGCCTCATAGTGCCTACTCAGAGACAGGCATACGAGCAGGCATAAGAAACATCTTTGGATTGATCGTCATTATTTGAAGACCTATGTTTGGAATCTCTACTTTGAGCACAGAGATCTATTCTTCCTCTGCTCCAAAACATTTATCCTTGTCACCCTTAAAATTAATCATAGACTTTCTCATTCAAAATGCCCTTAGTGAACATTTTTGTTGAATCCTGATCTTGAAACATGAACTTCATTTACCCCACACTCCATAGGTGGTCATCTAACAAATTCTACAATGAGAAAATTTAAAAGGAAGAATTCAAGAGCCGCCTATTCAATGTGAAATAGCAACAAAATCAAAGAGAGGCCATCACCCGGGACAATTGATTCTTATAAAATTTGAAAAAGGGAAATGATACCAAGTCTGATGTCAAGTTGATCAGGTGTCATAACACATCACTTTTTACATGATAGTAAATCAAAAAGACTCCTTCCTCTCCACCTGTGCCTACTTCACAGTAAAATTAAAATCACGTTTTCTTTAAATGCACAGAGAAAGAAAGAAGAGTCTGGGCACGTAAGGGATATCAGTCATCTGGTTCTGCAGACAGGTGCATTTGGCATGTCCTGAGGAGCAATGACTTTAGTTTCACTTTATTAATTGAGAAGATTATATGTCAATGATATTCACTTTCTCTCATTCCCTTTCTGGAGAGGGGGATGCAGGAGGGAAGTGGACATTTCATGGTTAGGTAGGAAGAAGAAAAACCCTCTTTTTTTTGGTTTTATTGCATTCTAATTAAGCATGATGGGAGTGAGAGATCCTACAGCAATGCAGCAGGCTCAAACACTGACAAGGTCAATTATCTCCTGATAAGCCCTGCACTAGCAAGGATTAATAATATGAGTAATATTAATTGAATGTGAGTTCATTGTGTTTTATTTCTTATTTTAAAGTTCTCTTGGTGGGTGTGCATGCCATGGTGCACAGAGAATGATGGATGGAAGTGATGGAATCATTAATGAACACTTAGACTCCTATGGCCCACCGGACCCTCAAAGGATGCAGATTTGATTTTCTTTCTTAGTTTCCAGCCACAGTTCCTAGTAGGAACTGGCGGGGAACCAAAGGTGCTAGTTTTATAATGCAATTTGTTCCACAAATGAAGACAGTGCAAGGGACTTCAGAGTTAAGAATTCAGAATTTCCCAGAAAAAACAGAAATGAAACTAACTGCATAGTGTCATTTAAAGAGAATTGGGTGTAGTTGATTTCTATAGAAAAGGAAAATGAAAGGTCATACTTCTTTGTTGGGCTCAGTCATCACAGATAAGTTGGTTATTATAAATAAAAAATTCCTGTATAATGTTTGCTTTTATTTTGTGCACTTTTCTTATGAATGAAGGAAAGTATGTACATGAATAAAACTTATGTTTATTGAGTCCAAAGATGGAGGCAAAGCTTGTATTGAGTATTGTAATCTTGTAAGTGCTTTTACTGACTTGGGAATTGAGATACTGCTATTTTATTTTATTATTATTCTTTTTTTATTTTGGCATATTATTACGGGGGTACAAATGTGTAGGTTACATATATTGCCTTTGCCCCACCCGAGTCAGAGCTTTAAGCATGCCCATCCCCCAGATGGTGCACACTGCACCCATTAGGTGTGAATATACCCATCCCCTCCTCCCTGCTCCCACCTTCCCTACACTCAATGAATGTTACTACTACATGTGCACATAAGCATTGATCAATTAATACCAACATGATGGTGAAAATATGTGATGCTTGTTTTTCCATTCTTGTGATACTTAGTAGAATGGGCTCCAGCTCTATCCAGGATAATACAAGAGGTGCTAGATCACCATTGTTTTTTGTGGCTGAATAGAACTCCATGGTGTATATGTGTGTGTGTGTGTGTGTGTGTGTGTGTGTATGCATATGTATATGCTTCTACTGTGCAGAAGCTTTTAAATTTGATCAGGTCCCACATTTTTATTTTTATTGTTGCTTTGATTGTCTTTGGGATGGTCTTCATAAATTCTTTCTCTAAGCCAGTGTCTATAAGGATTTTTACAAAATTGTCTTCTAGAACTCGTATAGTTTCATGCTTTAGGTTTAAGTCTGTTATCCACCAAGAGGTGATTTTTGTGAGAGCTCATGTGACAAGTGCAGATCCTATTTCAGTTTTCTACATGTGGCTATCCAATTTTCCTAGCATCATTTATTGAATGAGGATTCTTTCCCCCAGTGTATGTGTCTGTGGGCTTTGTCAAAGATTAGATGGCTGTATGAGGACTGTTTTATATCTGGGTTCACGGTTCTGTTTTGTTCGTCTATATCTCTGTTCTTGTGCCAGTACCATGTTGTTTTAGTTACTATAGCCTTGTAGTATAGCTTGAAGTCTGGTAAATTGATGCCTTCCAATTTGTTCTTTGTGCTTAAGATTGCTTTGGCTATGTGGGGTCTTCTCTGGTTCCATACAAAGAGTAGAATTATTTTTTTCTAGATCTGCAGAAAATGATATTGATATTTTAATAGGGATTTCATTGAATCTATAGATCACTTTGGGTAGTATAGACATTTTAACAATGTTGATTCTGCCAACCCATGAAAATGGTGTGGCTTTCCACCTGTTTACGTCCTCTGCTATTTCCTTCCTCAGTGTTTCATAATTCTCCCTGTAGAGGTCTTTTGTCTCCTTAGTTAAATATATTCCTAGGTATTTTATTTTCTTTGCTGCTATTGCAGAGGGTACTCAGTCTTTGATTTGTTTCTCAGTTTGACTGTTGTTGGTGTATAGGAATGCTACTGATTTCTGTACATTAATTTTGTAACCTGAGACTTTATTGAATTTGTTTTTATTCATTTTCTTTCCCATATATCAGACATCACTTTTATATCTGGTGATATCTGACCCCTATTCAACTGATCTCATGAATTCACACTTCTCCTTTGCAAAGTTAGGAAGGGACATGAGAGGTTACATTATTCTAAAACATAAAGAATACCAGTAGAGTAATTCTTTGTTTTTGCATCATTGAATATATAAAATAATGTATTGCTTTATTTTACTAATTCTTTATGTTTAAAATGCTAGGTTTCTTTAAAGTACAGTTAAAATGAATGCTGCCCATAGAAACAAAAGGGAGAAAACCAGTGAAGACAATTGTAAATGCAACAAAAGTCACAAAGAACCTAAAAGTGATTTGAGGAAAGATTGTTGAATCCCTGTAGGTTATAATTACAGATCATATTTTAAACATAATGTTAACTTCTAACTTAATTCATCTTTAAATTTTACTACCTACCCAACTAAAGGTGACACCTCCCTCCTGCATAGTCATAGTTCAAAATGTAGTAACTCCAATTTGGGAACTAGCAACTAACTTTATTATTTGTATCACTGTCAAGTTGTAATTCAACTCAAGTAACTACATATTTGATTTTTGGTGTGCACAGGACTTATCACCACAGTAGATAAATTACCTGAATAAGGGAGCCATTTTCTTTAACAATTTCATACTTTGCAGAGTACCAGCCAACACAGAGTATGCACTAGGTGCTAAATCTTTAATTGAGTAATTAATTCTGCAACTTGTTCAACATCGGACTATGGTGAGAAATCAACGAGAGGAATATGCAAGCTTCATGAAGGGGTGCCCCCCGACCCCGCCCCAGGCCAGGTATCCCTGATACTTATAAAGGATTATCTGGATTTAGCAAATGTTGATCTTGCTGGGGACAGGGGTAGGAATTCACAGGATATAGCACATACTATTCAAAACTAACGCACCATAGCAGGGTAGGGAATGAAGGGGTGAGAGAAGAAACATTTACTGTGGAGAAGAAAGGAAAAGAGTCTCATTAGTGGCAAAACAAAGCCATAAGCCAGACTCCTCCAGAGGCACCAGAAGTTCAGTGCAATGAAAAAGGCATTGGAGAGGTTAGTACCATCTGTAAGTTTACATGTTGATAGCTTAGGGGGGAAACAATTACAATTATTCAGAAATACTGATGAGAAAGTTCATAATTAGGGAAAGCACAATTTAAACAGAATATAAGTTTTTGGAAGTATTGTTCTGTGTTTTGCTTATTTCCTCGTTTTTCTTACTATCTTCCACTTAGTATCATCCAGGAAGAGTTAGAGGTCCAGAGCCTGATGATACAGTTTCTGATACACATCCTACCTAGTGATTTTTGTCTGCTTATTTTCCCTCCTCTGTGAGTGGGGTTGGCAACCGCACCTGCCAAGAAGTGACAGCAGTCGATGGCTGGAATATTAAAGTCAGATGCGTGTGACAAGGGTTCAGTGAAAATGTATCAGGAAGGATGAAACCCTTCCAATTCAGTCGCACATTTTGTACTGCAATTTTCAAAACCAAAGTACCTGGAATCTCAATTGAAACACATTGCAATGCCCCGTCACCCATGTCTTTCAGATGTGATCTGACATTGCCTTCTCCATTTCCCATTTTCTCAGTTAAATGCATAGCATATTCGTAAATAGGGTTTGGATTATTTTGTACATCATGCTTGTGTATGTTTAGCTCTTCCCTCTCTTAATGTATTTCTATGAAGTACATAAACGTGGGGGCTCTGAGAATCCAGTCAAAAATCATCCTAGTTACCATGGTGGAGGGAGTGACATGTTGTTACATTGTGCATATATTTGAATATATAGGTTGCCAAAATGATGTTTAATATTTTTTAATATAATAATCTCTTTGCATCCTTACAAAATTGCTCTATATACCTATTCCTTCTAATCCTGTTAAATAGTGAGAATCCAGCTGTGGGTAGGAGGAGACACACTTGATATAGGAAGCAAGTAGTTCTACTTTTTTGCTTGATGGCTAAATATTGGAATCTATAGTTTCTTCTGATACCTAAAAACCTTATTATTCATTTTGAAGATGTTCTCCTCAGAAAGGGGCAGAGGTAAAATTGTTCTCCTTCTTATCCAAAATCCTGGTACATTCCCTTGATACTTCTCCACTCTGTAGTTCTAAAAATTTAGAATGTTAGGCAGCATGGTAGGAAAGACCCTGCATGTTGTGGCAGGTGGAGCCTAGTCAACTTCGAATGGTATATAAAGCTTTGACTTTGAATTATAAGTCTGCGACTTATGATGTGTGGCTTTGGTAAGTTATATACATTTTTTCTGAGCCTCATTCATCATCCTTAAAAATAGGATATTAGCATATATTACAGATTGTGAGAATTAAAGGAAATAATGTATGCAAAACACCCAGCTTTAAGAAAAGTAAGAAACAGATGGGGGTTACTGTACTCCTCTGGGATCCAAATTCCTTTATTATAAAATGAATGTGTCCAACTAAATAATACTAGGCACGATTATGGGTCAGGCACTAACCTGTGCTTCATGAACAGTAGCTATGGACAGCTTTAATTTTACCTTGATGAGGCTGTACTTCTTGTGCCTCCCCCGGCCCCTATATGAGAGATTATAAAACTGAAACTTAAATAAAGAATTATGTGCCTAAATCACATGACTGACTGTTAGGGTGGCAACTATCTGAAGTCAGAGGGTTGTTCTCACTCACTGCAGCCTGTTTTATAGGTTTTACTATCACATTTGATAGATAAATAAGAGATGTATTTGGTGAAAAATTGTAATTAAGAGTAAGATAAAGCCCATGATCATATACGCACTGATTACTTGAAAGAATATTGTTTGGGAAATTTTGCTTCAAACATAACCCTTGGCCGTAGGAAACTATCTTATGCAAAATGAAAGTTTACTTTCCATGGAGATATTGATAGGCTACATTATAGATTCGTGTTGTTCTAAATAGGAACTTACTTTTCAGAATGTATTTTCTTGCGTCTAGGTTGTTTCATATACCACATGATAACATACAAAAATCTCTTGAAAAGTGCTAAAGCTTATGTTTGTGTCAGTTATAGCAATGGTCCACTTACTGACAGATAATTACTGACAACCTCAGCTCTTCTGTATTGGCATTCCAGAAGAATCTATAAAAGGGGAAACAAACAAAAACAAAGCAACAAAACAAAACAAAACTTTTTAACAACCAAAGATTTTTAACACCAAGGAAAACAGCCATACCCTTAGCTCTGGTGAATAAAAGAGGCATACAGCCTCCTCAGGCCCTTACAATTGTGTATAAAATAAGGGAGCAGATTAGAAACAGAGAAGATATACTGATAAAGACAAGAACTGATGGATGACAGCAGACAGCAAAGAAATGTGGTAGAACTACCAGCGTGAGATAAGAGTGCTTTGAATGCAGAATACAGGCCATTACCAGAGTGACAGGTCTACAGAATTGGACGACCTAGAACCATAGTTTAGTCCATGCCATTGACTCTGAGACAGCAAGAAAGCATGAAATTATTCTCATAGTTACCTATTTAAGAAGGCAGAAAGACTGCTTATTAAAAATATTCTCTAAGATTAAACATTTTTTTGTTTCTGTTTACTTATGCTTTGTATTAATATAAAGGAGTAATATCAATTGTTGGAAAAAATAATAATGACATTGATGAAACCTCTTTTATTATGTCTGGGCAAGCAAATGCCTTTGAATCTGTGAGGCAAGTGATTGACTCACTGCCTGAGATAACATGTTGCCTCATGAAGGCACCTTTCAATAGTGTGATTGACTGTGTCTACAAATAGCAATCCATGTCGAGTTCCAATAAGAAAAGTGATTGACTTTCACAAAGAGGAAGTGGTGACCAAAAACAGCCACCATACTACGTGGTCACACACCAGAACTTCATAGCTCATGTTTGTTCATAATATTGATTGACTTGATTAGAGGAACAATGAAACTATTAGGAAACATGTAAACCAAGCAACAGTGTGCCATATGTTTGTGTACCCTTCAAATGTGGTGGCGAATCTAAAAAGATAGAGAAGTTCTAGTCTAGACAGGAAATAGCAGAATCACAGTTATGACAAGCAGTGTTTGAGTCAAAGCCTATTTTGGTCTGGTACTCTTATCTTGTCTCATTACTTCAAATATCATCCATGTGCTAATTCCACAGCTCATACTTTTCTTCTGAAGTTTCAGGTATATACCTAGACACGTGTTTAAAACAGGAATTAATGGGGTCTTCATTGATCTTTAAAGGTAGTTAGAATTTGGCAAAGAGGAAAGGAAGGGAAACAAACCCATGAGAACAGAGTTGCGCTAGAGCATAGCATAGATGGACCATGAGAAAAAGGAAAGTCTGAGTACAATCGTGATAAATGAAAATCTTATTTTGCAGAGGGGAAATAGTACATTTTATCTCCAAATATGATAGAGAAAAAAGATTGGGAAATTCTTCACTGTCTCCACGAAGAAATCAGATTAGACATGAGACAAGAGAAACTAAACATTTCAGCATAATGGCTTTTTATCATTTTAAGATTTCAAGTGTCCCCAAGATTCTAATTAATAAATCACCTACTGGAATCTCATCAGGATTCTAAGTGATTCCCTAGTCTTCAATAGAAGGAGAAGAGAAATCAAAATGTGTCTTGTCAGAAGTTTGGATTATGTTCAAGATCTCTGCTGAGTCAAGGCCCAGTTCGAAAATCAGTCGGGCTCTGCCTCTATCCCTTTACAAGTCCTTCATCACATTCAAGTGGCAACAGTTTTTATTATTGCAGCCCAGATTATCTTTATCCAACTCTTTCCCAGCAGCAGTGAGCTTAGAAACAATAGGGTAGCAGGAATCTTCTTTACATCTCCTCTTTACCCCTAATCTTTATTGCCTGCACATTGCAAGAACAAGCATGAAAAAATAAGACAATTTCCAAACACATTCTAAAATCCCAAAAGGTAAGATATAACCATCTGGAGTACAACAAGCACATCATATTTTTCTTTCTTTAGCAAGATTCTTCTGAGTTTTATGGAAGGAATCCTAGTAGGCAAAGTCCTACTAGCTGTTTGTAACTCCTTAAATTTTTTTTTAAATATAATAAAACTGCAATGTTTCTTTAATGTCACAGTCTGAATTATAAGCAGAGAGTTGGCACATCTCTCATTTTATTCATTCTAATTACAATTGCCTTGTC
>RJWJ010005039.1:0-71133 GCA_004363605.1 Indri indri | reverse complement strand
TGGCAATTTCCTTTTGCGAATGTGCTGCATCCTCCCGGCCAGAAAGGCCTGCTGCGTGCGGCGGAACAAGGTGCTGCCAGTGAATGAGGAGACAGCTGAGGAAGCAAGGGCAGGTCAGAATGTTCCAGACCATGGCTTTTCCTTCAGCCTGGGATCCGGTATGAGACGACAAGTGGAGCTGAGCCTGGCAGAGTCACAGTCAATTGCAGTCTTCATGTAATAAGTGCAAGAAATAATTTTTTTTCACTGGAAATCACTGAGCTATTGAAATGTTTGTTACTTGGCAAAAGCTGACTAGTATCAAAGAATACCAACAAAATTAAATTTCTCTTTTCCTTGTCAAAAAAATAAATAAATAAATAAATACAGACTTGTCCTCTTAAAAAATATATATATATATATATATATAAGTTTCCTTAGTATTACACTTTTGTAAAGTGCAGTGCATAACTGGCACAGAGATTTAAATAATTCAAAAGAGAAAACAAAACAACTTTGCCTTAAAATAGCCAGAAGACTAGACCAAAAGTGGTGTGGATTTTCTTTCTATATTTTACTATACTGGAGGATGCCATTCTACTAGGACATTTGGGGGAAAATATTATTTTAATAATAAAAGAACCCTATATATATATATATATATATATATATATAAATAATGGTGTACAATTTAAAACTTACATACATTTTTAGTTAAACGAGAGATTTTGAAGAAATTTTATTTTTGCTACGGATCAGTCTATGACTCTGATCTCTTATACATTTATCTCTGTGGTTAGTGGTAAATCTGTGACAAGGTTTCACTGGATGAACACATTAATTTTTCCTTCCACTCCTCATTTGTAAGAATGTGTGCCTATGTGTGTACACAGACAGATTTAAAAGAACACTACAGAGGAAATTATAGTCAAGTGCCAAGTAGAGAGTTTGTAGAATTGGTAATGTTAACTCTTGTTAGAGTAATGTATTGTTCTGTGTTGAAGTTAATAAATGTGAAAGTCTAGGGTAACTAAATTCGATGTAAGCTTCTAAAGTTGTGGTTTGCTTGCCTTTGACTGATCTTAGGTCAACATAGAGACTAGACTGTAGGACTTTGAAAAAAAATATTTTTTTAAGAATTTAAAAGAAATGATGAACAAAACTTTCTGTCCATATCAAAAGGACTTTCATGATGTCTTAAAGCATTTGTTGAAACCAGAAATATAGCATTTCATAGGATATTTCCTAAAGCTTTAAATTTTTCTGTCATGCTCAAGGCCTGAGGAATTATAGCTGTTTCTTTTACCTGTCCTGGCGTTATGTAAAAAGTAAGCCCTTTACCTTGTTTGTCTTTGTTCCGTGTCTCTTTTTATAAAGATGAATGATGACCTTGTGACTTTTGAACATCAGTGTTGGGTTATTTCAGGACTTTTTCCCCCAATAGAGCTGCCTTTTTTTTTTTTTTTTTTAACCTTTTATCTATTTTGGAGTTAAGCATTGGCAGTATCACCCTGGCCCTCTTACTTTGGGAATGACTGGGGAAAAAAAAATCAACTTCTTAAAAGGATTATCTTTTTAGTTTTGTTTTACTTTCATACTTAAAAGTCTTCATGCATCCCCCAGCTTTTTGTTTCTATTTGCATCACAAATCTGTATTACTTGGTGGCCAGTCAATGTGCATTCCATTTCTGTTTCCAAAGTTATTGGCGTCTTCAACATCATTTCACGAGTGGGGACACTGAGGCACCAAAGACAATAAGGGGTTTTGCAGTGTCTTTAATTTGGTTTTTGATGGAACTGAGATCAGATACAAGGCTTTTTCTTTCCAACTACGCTTTCCCCCTTGTTTCCTAGCCTCCCTCTGAACTCTCTGGTTCTTTAAATGATGGGGTTATAAACAGTGAGTAGAATAACTAGCTGGTGAGACAGGAGTGGCTGCCGTACTCAGCCACAGACACACAGGAAGAGCAACTGAACATAGAGATAATCTTCACAGTCACTCCTTAACCTTGGGGGAGGAGATGACCAACCTCTTCAATGATGTTAACCTACCATTCAGGCTCACTCAACCAGACTCTGTTCTTCTATTCTTTCGGTAAATCTGTACCTTGTAGTACTGAGTTAAAAGAAACATGAACCTTAGATGGAGAGTTAGGAAGAGCCGTAAGTTACCATGACAGATATTAATAGAAGATTCGGAGGAGAGGGAAATTGCTTTCATTGGGAAGATCTGGAAAGTTCAGCTCTTCATACGTAGTAAGTATCCAGTAAGTTTTTGCTTACTGCATACTTACTGATATCCAGTATTATGGATGAGACAGCGTGTGAGCTAGGTCACTGAGGATAGGTAGGAATTAGTCATACTGAGTTGAGAGAGTAGGAGATGAAGGCAGAGGGAATTGTGTGGACAAAGGAGAGACATTTTTGACATGAACAGAAAAGAGCTAATGTCTAGCCAAGTCTGACAGCCCCAGGGGCCTTCTCTCCTTCAACTGTGGCTATTTGACCTCTACTCCCAGCTTCCTGACAATCACTTGGACCCTCTGTGAATACGTGTGTGTGTGTGTGTGTGTGTGTGTGTGTGTGTATCTGTGTGTGTGTGTTCCAGATCTGATGTTCGGATTGCTGGTCAAGGCTTGATTGTCAACCAGGCCTTTTCTTGTTTCTGAGCCTCACTGCAGTGCTGATCTCTAGATTTCTGTCCCATTTCCTGGACCTGAGCCTGTATTTAGTAATCAGCTTGCACTTCAGTCTCTCTCAGACATAAGCCCTGCCTCATCTTGGTCTTTCAGCACTTTAAAGACATTGATCCACTGTCTTTTGGCCTCTAAGGCCTCTGATGAGATATTCACAGCCCTTTCAGTCATTGTTACCCTGTATGTGATGTGTCATTTTTCCTTAGCAACTTGTAAGATTTTTTTGTTTTTAATCTTTGGTTTTCAGTAATTTGATTATGATGTGTCAGGTGAGGTTTTCTTTGAGTTTATCCTCCTTAGGATTCACTGAGCTGCTTTAATCTACAAATTTATGTCTTTCTTCAATTGTGGAAGTTTTCAACCCCAATCTGTTTTCTTTTCTTTCTGAAATTCTAATAACATATATGTTAGGCCTTTTGATATTGTTCTACAGGTCCCTGAGGTTCTATTTTATTTTATGTTTTCCCCTCTCTGTTCTTTAGATTGGCTAATTTTTATTGATCTACCTTTTTGTTCATAGACTTTTTTTTATCATTTCTATTCTGCTGTTGAACTTATGCACTGATTTTTAAAAAAATTTGGATATTGTATTTTTTAGTTTTGAAATTTCCAATCAGTTTCTTTTATAGTTTTTACTTCTCTGCAGAGAACTTATTTCTTTCCATTCATTGTAAATATTTTTACCTTTGCCTCATGGATCACAGCTGTAATAGCTGCTTTAAAATCTCCGCCTTAGAATTTCAACATCTGGGACATTCAAGGTGACATATGTTTCTTATCTTTTCCTTTGAGAATTGGTCACATTTTCCTGGTTCTATGAGTAGTTTTGGATTGTGTCTTGGACATTGCGAATATTACGTACTGTAGACTATTGGTATAAAACAAGTGGAAAACATTGATTTTTTTGTTTGATTTATCAGGCAATCAGCCTAGTTAGGTTCAAACTGAAAGTTCTGTTTCACCCTCTGTCGGCGGTGGTTCTAATCTATGTTCAGCTTTTAAAGCCTTTGGTATGCTGCTTTGACTATGTCCCAAGCATGTGCCACTCAGAGATCAATCTGCCACTTGAGCTATAGTTTAATATCAGTTCAGCTCTCACAGCCTTTGCTGTGCTGGTTTGGGTCTGATCCATGCATGCACTTGTGTGGGTTCATGAACAGAATTATGGGATCCCTTTCTATAGCTCTCTCCTCTCTATACTCTCTGGCCCAGAAAGATCACTTTTCCCAGCTCTTTCATCTAGACAGTCGGGGTTATCCCCTAAGTTTTAGCAGCCTGCCGGGCTGACTCTTTCCCTGCTCTGTGTTTGGGGCCACCCTCAGGGCAAAGCTATGGAAAAAGAAAAAAAGAACACTTGGGAAATTTATTCCTTTGCAGGTAAACTCTCCAAGTTTCAACTTCCTTCTTCAATCTGCTTTCTTTGGCTTAATTTTTAGAGTCCTTAGGGAGTTAATTTTTGTGCTTTGTTAAGAGTTTTTAGTTATAATCAGTGAAAAAGGTAGGCTGTGTTGGGCTTGCCCTGTTATGCCAGAAACAGAGTCTAAGTTCATATGGAAAGTCCACTTTTGAGGAGCTTGGAAAGGAAAATGAAGAAGACAGCAGGATGGTGCATTGGTAAGGAGGCAAGGTGGAAACAAAGAGGTCTTAGAAAGGGCCAGTGGGACTTGTTTGAAGGCCAGCAGCAGAGACCTAGAGGAGAATTTACTTAATAAAGGTGATATGCCTCCATCAGAGAGGAAATGATGCTAGAGAGGGCTTTGAAAATTAGGTCAAAGCAGGTAGACTGTGGAGGGAAGACGAGCTCAACTTTCAGAAGTGACCTGCAAGGACATGAATTTCCCAGGTGTCTTTTCTTCCTCTTCTTCATGGCTTTGCCCTGTGGGTGGCTCCAAGCATGGATCTGGAAGGTGGGTCTGAGGTGCAGGGGCTAAAACTCAGATAATAACCCTCTTTCTGGCCTGAAGAACTGAGTAAAGGGGCTCTTGAGGGCCAGAAAGTGTGTACTGTGTAGTGTGCTTGGAACCCACAGAAGGGCATGCATGGATCCGACCACAGACTCAGGAAGGAAGAGATGGGATTCAGGACATACGTTGTGGGTGTGGCTTAGAGGAGAGGAGATATGTTTCCTTCTCTGAGACGGAGGAAAGAAGGTGAGGATGGGGATGAACCCAGAATTTTTTGGGTGAAGAGAAAACAAGCTAAGTTGGCTGATAGCCAACATCCTGCTGGGATCACCTACCAAGAATAAGGGGGGTTGGTTGGGGTCCAGGACTTATGAAGACTTCTTTAGCTAATCAAATCCTCGTGAGGCTTAGAAGGACTTCAATACAGTCACAGTGCTAGTATCATTTTATCTCTGAATGAGGCAGGTCATCCCTATGTAGCCTTTAAACCAGCACTGTTCCCATAGGAGTTAAATGTCAGAGCAGAACTTGTCAGGAGGGATCTAGGTCTAAACTTGGATAACATGTGCATTGCATATCCTCTCCATTTCTAGAGTTGAAAATGGCTTTGGAAAAAAAAAATCATACAATTATAATATGTGGACCACAGAAGAAAGAAGAAAAGTTAGCAATGTTCTGGGAATGGTGCCCAGCTCTTTTATGATTCTGAGTAGTAAAGTTGCAGCTTGCCACATGCAAACTTGTTGGCTGAATGCAGGCTGGAGCAATGCTCAGTCAAGGCCTCTCACTGCTCTATTTCATTTTTTGCCAGCATCACCATTATTAATGAAGAGTGACTGAGCCTCCTGGCAGGTTCGAGTTAGTTCTGATGTAATTGTCCATTATCTTTCTTGTAATCGCTTCCATGCAGTTCAAATTCCTCCCTTCTATTTCCTGAAATCTAACTCCCAGCACTCTGGTTCTGGATGTACCAAAATGCCAAGTCACTTCAGATCATATTTCTTCTGACTTTCTCTTCCCAGTACTAAATCTGCACCTCTCCCAGTTGAAGAGAAAATTCATTTACAGAGTTAATGTTGGTTTAATTTCTATTAACAAGGTACAATATCAACATTTTCCTCCAGGCAGAGGTACAAATGACAAGTTTTTTCCATGTGTGGTTTGTGTGTGTGTAAGTGCTCTAAGACTGTTTTTATTAAAACAAAGCAAGATCTACTTCCTGTGAGACCCGATGTTTTGTTGCTAAACGATGGGGTTTTGTGTTTCTATGTTAAAGTCCCCTGGGCTGGGGTCACAATTAGAGGTGGTGGGAACTGACTAAAGAGTCGCCCCAGAGTGTCAGCTAAAGGGGTTTCAGATGAAGCTGAGGACAAGGAAAAGAGAATGCTTTTGGGGATGAAAAATGATTTACAAATGGACTACCAACCACAAACTGCTGGTTTGATTAGTTTAAAATTAATAATGTGCTGAGTGATGATCTCCTCTTGACTTTAGTAAGGATTTAATATATGTTCCAATCACCCAGGTAATCTTGACTTTTTTAAATAGTAAATTCCAGCGTCATAAGACACTAATCTCATTCATCAGTTTTTGTCTCATAAGTCAGAATCTCATGGGTAGGTTTATGAAATCAGGAAGGAAATTAAGCTGTGGACTCCTAGATATTTAAGGCTGAAGAAAAATATGTTGAAATCCTCTCATCCAACTACTTTATTTTATAACCAGAAATTGAAACATATGAGAAGTTCAGCAACTTGTTAAAGGCCACACAGCTGGTTATTGCCATAGCCGCAACGGAGGTGCACGTGTATTCACTCCCTGTCTACCTGCTTTCCATCGTACCTTGAAGATTCATGCTTGTCTTGCTGCCTTTGTTTTTTCTCTTTTGATCGAAGAGTTGGAGGTTGGTGGGTGTGGGAGGAAGAGGAGAGAATACAGAAAGAAAGTCCCTAAAAAGGAGTCGGTTTCTCAGAAGGAAATGGCTTAAAGATGTTGATGCTAATTTATTATAAGATTTCCATTCACTTAGGAGAAAGTCTGTGATTCTCACTCTTAAGAGGACTCCTGGGATCCAGAAACTCCCTAAGACCCTCCAACATTTAGCAATCCTGCCAGACCAGTGAGTGACCTCCTTGAGCTCACAGCACAAACGGGGTTTGGTGTTTCCTGCCTGTGCTCTCCTCCCTCGATGAACCAACACACACAGCTCATCGTCGGATTATGAGGGGCATGTCACAAACTGAAAATTAAGATTTTTCTAGGTGCCCTTAGACTTGGTTAGTGTGAGAATTTTCCCTTGAAAAAAATCGCTAAATGAATGAAAAATTCTGGTCACTTCTAGGCAAATTAGAAAATGTGGATTTTATTTAGGTTTTCAATGACCGTCCTCTCTCCTACATACGTATTCATGCTCATCAACATGAGCCAATCCAGCCAATCCGATGAAGACAAAACCAGATCAGAATGCTTTCTCAGGTGTGATTTCGGAAGTAGTGTTACCCAGTATTGTTAGAATGGGTTAGAATCAGACTCTAAGGGAAGACAGAGGGTCCAGATGGCTCTAGAAATTTAGTCTCAGGACCTGGCAGCATGGAAATTGAACTGGCCTGCCCCAAATCCCTGACAACCACTAGCCAGGTTGCTGGGATGAGGCAAAAGG
This sequence comes from Indri indri, assembly GCA_004363605.1. Taxonomy (NCBI): domain Eukaryota; kingdom Metazoa; phylum Chordata; class Mammalia; order Primates; family Indriidae; genus Indri; species Indri indri. Next base: position 63,895 of record RJWJ010005039.1, on the reverse strand, counting down.
TCTTGATTCAGGTGGTAAAGAATATTTTCTGGAATGCCCTAAGCGCTGACCCTCATTGCCCAAATTCCTCTTCTTCCTTCTTCTATTGCAGGAACCAGACACAGGCTACCTAGACAGTGACTTGGGGAAAGAATGTAACTCAGCTCTGCCAGACAAAGACCCAAGACTCATTCATACATAGGAGACCAGCCTAGAACACACCTCTTGTCTTTTTTAGGAATGTCCTTCTTTCCATCCACAGATATACCATTAGCTGCTCTTAAACTCCTTTTTTTAACCAAGTGAGACAATCAATTTGTGGAAAGAATAGGAGGTTTTAAAAAGGAGCCCCTCAGCCCAATCCCAGTGGGAACAAAACCACAATTAGCTATAGAGCCTTATGGAGGTGCTTTTAACCTCTTTATGCCTAAGGGTTCACATCTCCAGAATAATCTGTATATTCATTCCCAGTTTAAAATTCTGTGTTTATTGCCCCGTCGAGGCTGCACATTGTAGTCATCACAAACTTCTTCCACCGGCACCCGAACACCACTTACTTTTGGCACCTCATGCTTTGCCTTGTTACTTAAGGTGTGGTCCATGGACTCTGATTAGTGAAAGTTTGTAAGAAATGTGAATGTCAGGCCATGCCCCAAACCTACAGAATCAGGATCTGCATTTTAACAAGATCCCCAAATGTGTGGACATTCAAGCTTTAGAAGCACTACTCAACTGGGCTCTCAGAAAACCAGATGTGAACCTAAGAAATTTCATCAATCCTATTGTGTTTTGGGGTCTACATAGGTTAAAAAAAAGTGAAAACAATCTGCTTATTGTTTGTTATATACGTACATATAATAAACCAGCAAATAAACTATGTGTGTATATAATTCCATTTTTGTATGAAGATCCATCCTCTCAGTAAGGAGCTAAATAAGATAAGGTCTGTAATCCATAATTTTATCTTCCAGTAACTAAATCTGGAGCACACCCTATACACAGCACTGTGCCGGGCACTGCTTAAAAAGTAATAAGTAAAACAACCACATTTTCTGCCCTCCTGGAATTTGCAGTAAATTCAGTAGGAGCTTTCATGATACCTGGAAGATAGTGACCATATCTTTTACATCTTTGTGTCCTCCAAAAGGTCTAGAGCTAGAACAATATAGTAAATATTCAAAAGACTTTTTCTCAAGTTAAAATGATAATAGCAACCACTTCTTGGCTTTTTTGGCTAAAACCAAGTGTAGTTAGTACCTGTTCTTATCAGTTTAAAATGATAATAACATTATTCCCGGAAATTACCTGAATAATATTTTGCAATTGTTCAAGCTGTTTGGACAAAACCCGTCAGCAAGCTGCGAAGAATGTGGTTAGCTTTTAATTCATTTTGTTTCTTCTCACATTATTGAAGTCTGAACAGTTTGTCAGGTTTTATTTGTAACAAATAACTTTCCAAGTGCAATGTACCCACGTTTCCATTACACACAAATATTTGGTTAGATATTACCTAAGCCTGTGTCTACCTCACAGGGGAAAAAAAAAAAAAAAAGATTTCAGCAAGAAAAAAAATCACGATGTTTGGCAAGAACTTGTTCTACTTTTGTTTTTTCCATATTGATTTCTGCCTGTGATTCAAAATGTTTGTGTCTGAATGGAGATTTCCAGATCACAGACTTTTGATTGAGTGACAATGAGTCAGATTCCCACCTGTCTTATCTTTAATATTTTCTTTGCAGGTTAAACAGAAAGATGGAAAGATAATTTGGCTCCAGTGTAGAATGGTTTGAAAACACCAGCCTGGAAAGAAAAAATTGACTGGAAAATAAAAGCATAGGGAAAATCATAGAGTTGGAAGACAACTTAGACAAAGTCTAATCATGTTGGAGAGACGGGGGGTGAGTGGGGCAGCCCCCCCCATTTTATAGATGAGGAAAAGGAGGCCTGGAAAGCAGAAGTGACTTGCTAAAGGTCAGTCAAGCTTTAGGGAAACAAATAGGAATTATTTTAGAGGGATGCCTTTAGTTTTGTGTAAAAGATCCTCTAGTACAGCAATCCCCAACCTTTTTGGCACCCAGGACTGCTTTCATGGAAGACAATTTTCCCACAGACTGGGGGTGGGTGGGGTGGGGTGTTGTGGGTGGGTGGGGAGTGTGGTGCAGAGTTCAGGCGGTGATGTGCGACCCATTTCCTAACAGGCCATGGACTGGTACTGGGCCTCAGCCCGGGGGTTGGGGACCATAGCTCTAGTGAAAGCACTAGTAGATTTTCATTTTTATAACCCAGGTATATTAAAAAAAAACTTGTGAGGTAGGTGTATTTACCTATGAAATTCCAAGCTCTCTTTTTCTTATATTCTCCATTTAAATGTTACTCTGATGCCTTTGTTGATTTTCTTATCACTATAGTTAAAGTAGACATCATATAGTTAGGTCATGGTGTTTTGTTTGTTTAAATTTAACAATCTCTGTCTTTTAATTGGCATGTTTAGACCATTTACATTTAAGATAAATATCGATGTGCTTGGATTTAGGTCTACATCTTATTATTTGTTTTCTGTTTTATTTCTCTGTTTTCATCCCTCTACTTCCCTTCTCTGCCTTCTCTGGGGTATTTAAATGTTTTTTAGTATTCCATTGTAATTTTTCTATTGCATGTTTGGCTATATCTCTTCATATAGTTTTTTTTAGTGATTGCTGTAAAGAACACAATAAACGTACTTAACTTTTTACAGTTGTCTTGGGATCAATATTTTACCACTCCAAGTGGAATGTAGAAACCTTATCACTATATAGAATCCTTTGCCCTCTCCCATTAATGTTGTATTTGTCCTATGTATTATATGTATATATTCTGAAAACTCAGATATGCTATAATTTTTCCTTATAATCATCCAAAATATTTTAAAGAACTAGAGAGGAGAAGAATAGTCTACTATATTTACCTATATATCATTTCTGTGCCTCTTCCTTTATCCCTGATATTCTAAATTTCCTTCTGCTATTACTTCCCTCTAACTGAACTTTTAGAAGTTCTTTTTGAGTAGGTCTTCAGTTAAGAATTCTCTTAGTTTTCCTTTGGAGGATACCTTTATTTCTCCTTGATTCCTCATCAATATTTTTACTGACTATAGAATTCTGGGTTGATATTCCTTTGCTCTCAACACTGAGAAAACATCATGCCATTTCTCCCTGGATCCATGGTTTTTCATGAGAAATTTACAGTCATTTTTAAAACGTCATGCCACTTTGTTCTGCCTTCATAGTTTTTTATGAAAAATCCACAGTCAGTTGAAACATTGCTCCCTGTAAGTAATGTGCTATTTTTTTCTTTGGCTATTTTTTATAATTTGTCTTTAGTTTTCAGCAGTTTGATTACAATGAATCTGGGCATGGGTTTCTTTGTGGGGTTTTTGTTTGTTTATTTGTTTTTTCCTGTTTGGAGTTCCCTGATCTTCTTGAATTTGTAGATTTATATCTTTCACAAAACTCAGGAGATTTTTCAGCCATTATTTTTTTCAAAATTTTTTTTTCTGCACTTCATTTTCTCTTCTCCTTCTGAGGCTCCAATAACATAAATCTAGGCATTCCGATATTATCACACAGGTCCCAGAGGCTCTATTCATGGTTTTTTTTTCAGGATTCGTTTTTTTTCACGTGTTCACATTGGATAACTTCTAATGGTCTATTTTCAATATACTGACTCTTTCTTATCTTTGCCATTTCTCTTATTCCATTGAGCTCATCTAATGAGCTTTTATTTCACTTATCTACTTTTAGCTCTAAAATTTGTATGTGGTTCTTCTTTATATTTTCAATTTTTATGAAACTTTCCATCTTTCCATTCATTTCAAAAACATTTATTCTTACTTCTTGGAGCATATTTGTAACAGCTGTCATAAAGTCTTTGTCAGATAATTCCAACATCTATATCTTCTCTGCATTGGCATCTGTTAACTGCCTTTTTCCATGCAAGTTGAGATTTTACTAGTTCTTCATTTGCTGAGTAATTTTGGATTTTATCTTCCACATTTTGAATTATGTTATGAGATGCTGGGTCTTATTCGAATCTATGGAGAATTTTGAAGCTTGTGTTTTACCAGATGAACATTGTGTTTGGATTCAGGCCACAAGCTCCAAACAGTCTTCTGTAGTTTCAATGTCTATTCCATCTTCAAAGCCTCATAGTGCTATTTAGTTCAGTCGTACATTGGCATTGTCCAGTGGCAATTCTGAAACCTGGCCAATAATCTATTCCATAGTTCCATTCTCAAACTCAGTGGGATGCTGTTTAGGGCCAAATCTACACTTGTACAGTGCATAAGACTAGGTGTTCATAAATACTTTATATGTATTTATGGGTTTACTTTCCTGAGCTTCTCCTTCTCTGCTTCCAGTTCTCTGGGACTCCCCATTTTTCATCCTCTGGCAGAAAGCTGGGCTTTATTTGCCCACTCTGCCATGTAATTCCTGCATAGCCCGTATCCAGAGCCAAACAGTGGGAGGACAGAGGGAGAAAAACCTCAGCAGGGGTTCCCCTCACCCTCTTGGGACCCCAGTTCCTTCCATCTGGAGGAAGGTCCACTCCCTCAGAGTTTTAGATGCCTATAGGCTACTGGGTCCTGGGAAGCAAGAGAATAGAAAAGAGAAAAAAGGAATAAAAACACTCTTGTCTGTATACTGAGACCCCTTTTCTTCTCCTTGTACTTGAACTAGAGGATTTTTCCAAGAATTCTTTCTGTCTGTACAAATAGTAACTTCCGAGTTTCAGGGTGCCTGAGTTCATGCCAAACAACAACAATAACAACAAAACAAAGATAAACTCATTGATGGTTTAGTGGTACTTAGAACTCTGGTCTTTTTCCCTGATCTACCTACTTTTTACTTTTCAGAGTCCTCAAATAACTGCCCCATGCATTCTGTTGAAGTGTTTAACTGCATCAACTGGGTGGAATGTGCTTCTCCATCTTACTGGGAATCAGAACTTTGGAAGCTTTAAAAATTAAAAATAAAACAGATATTTAGGTCTCAGCCCCAGAGATTCAATTCAATCTGTATGGGATGGGATTAGAACAAAAATACATATTGTTTAAAGAACACCCTTGTGATTTGAATATACGCCCAAGTTGAGAAACTCGGTCATAAACAAAGATACCTATGGATAGATATTTTACTTTAAAATCTATTGCTGCCTTTTATTGCCATCTTTGCTAGACGCTCTGCTGGATATTTTAAGTATTGTTTAACTTTATAGAGAATGGTTAGGAGTTTATGCTCTGGAATGAGTTGCACCTGTTTGGGATGGTTTTGTACTATAATAGAACACCCATGAGTTTTGTGTTCTTCAATAATTTGCTTTACCTCCAAGCCTCAGTTGTGCATCTGGAAAATAGGATAATAATAAAACCTACATTAAAGGGTTATTAGAAGTATTAAGTGTGATAAAAAATGTAAAGCACACAGTATAGTGCCTGGAATATGGTAAATATTCAATAAACATCAACTATTATTACCACTCACATCTTACAGGTGAGAAATTTGAAGCTCAGACAGGTTAAATGACTTGCTCAAAGCTTCTTCTTAGAGCTTGGGTTGTTACATTAACCAAACCCCTAAATAGGTGATGAGGAACATTTGTCCCTCTGTGATAGAACAGCTGGAAACATCTGAGAAGACCTTTTAAGATTGAAATAGTTCAGATATAGTTCTGCCTGTATGAAAAAAGAAGTCTGTCCAATTCATTTAAAATGTTTATGGGTAACCGTTAAGAAGATGTAGCTTCTTCTAGGAAGCCCAACTTATAATAACATAAAGGCAGAGTCTCCAGTGGAGGATACTTGTTCTAGAAGCCTCCAGTGACTTCTTTGCACATGTGCATGTGCTTAAGCTTTTGCATGGTGATAGAGAATAAGGAAATAGCAGATTTGTAATTTCTCCTTCTGCTACTGTGAGCCCAGGAACAATGTGTTTTGTTTGTTTTTTTCGTTGTTTTTTTGTCTTAAACAAGATGCATATAGATTTAGGATCATGTTCAGAATCATCAATTAAATGGTTGCTAGACATATAACCTATGTGTATGTATGGTATAAATTATGATACATTATTTATAATTCATGCATAGTGTTTTATTATCTATTGAATTTTAAACAAACAAGGAATTCCTCCCAGGTTTTCTAAATTAAAGGCTTCAAGTGGTATTTTAACTTATTTGCTTCCCAAAATGTACATTTAATTTTAATTTTCCTTTCTAGTTCTTCCTTTCTCATAATTCTTAAGAAAGAAAAAATACATTTTTCTTCTAGGCAGAAGAGGTCCTGGTACTCTCCTAGGAAAAGTCCTATCATTATAATATGATTCCCTCTTTGAGAATGAGGAGTGGCGTCTGCCTCTTACATTTTATCTGCCAATTTATTAATAGGAATAGCTCTTTGGAGATCTTTATTCTATCATGTAACATTATCCATGTCAGAAGCACAACATCTAGAATAAATTTAATGTACCTTTTAAAACCTCGCTGTTGAAACGTTCACAAGCTGTGAATGTTTTCTTGGTCTGTATGTGTAGGTGGAGGGAGGCAAAGGGGCGGTAACGCGCTAACTGGATGGGGGAAATGACTCTGTTGACTCTCAGATGGTAAATGTCAATATTTTCCCAAATTCAAATTTGACATTCAGAACAAGTCTAACTTCTGTCATGTCTTCATGGAACAATGACAAGTTCTTTGTAATTTCTATTCTTCGAACTTCGAACAGCATCTTTTGCCGCCTTTGTCAGCAGCACCTTGTAACTCTCAGTATTGAAGGTTAAGCTTCAGCAGACAAGGATCTCACGGTGTCAACTGCATTTTTGGTGAAGTCATATTACCAGGACTTGTTAGCAGCATGGCCCAGTGAATACCTTCCTCTTAGGTAGAAACTAGCAGAAGTACACATGACAATACTTGAACAGGGGGTAAGGGGGTGGAATCTTAGAAATGATCCATGACATAGTTGTAGTGAGCCAAAGGTTTTCTTGGAAAAGGTTGAGTACTTATGAAGCGAGACAGGGAATCCTTTGCTCTGAATTGCACCCAGCTGTGTGCACTGTGCACACAAAGCGTAGATAGCTTTGAAAACATAACACCTCTGCTAACGAAGGCTCTTTGAACATAGGTTAGGACAGTATGCATGGGTTTGTATGAGCACCAGACAGATTTAGAAAAAATACAAATCTGCCAAGGTGGGATTTGATTTTCATTTTCTAACAGTATAACATTGTGATCTAGAAGTAGTTGTGTCTTGGAGGGAAAAGACGGACAGGTGTACGCAGTCTGCCTCAACCACACCCATTGTGGATTTCCTACTCTGATATTTCTTCTGCCAGTTCTTTTCTTTTTAGCAGACAATATGGAGGAGGTGGAAAAAGTCAGATTTAACTAGATCCAATCTTGGGCCTCCCATTTCCTAGCTATTGATGAGACACATCTCTTCTCTGAGCCTCAGTTTCCTGATCCATAAAGCAGGAGAAAAGCAATAATGATCCACTAAGTTACTAAGATGATTAAGAGAGACAGCATTTTAGCATTTATTCCCTAGCAAGCATACTCAGAAAAAAAACAAAAAAGAGAGAAAGCATTTAAAAATAGCTTTGAAAAGCATAAAGTTTTAAATATATGCTGATAATAACAATGGTAATAACAATAAACATTTATAATGGTAAACATTTATTGAATACTTACAATGTCCCAAGGACTACATTGAATGCTTTTCATGCATCATCTCACTTGGTCCTCACAACAATCTGAAGAAACAGGTACCAAACATGACACTTGTCACCAAGAAAGGACTCAATAAATATTTTTTTAGAGGATCTCAATTTTTCAGGGGAGAAAACTTTGGTTTACAAAGTTTACTAATTCATTCTTTCTTTCATTCATTCATTTAATGAATTTTTGCATTTAATTTCCAAATAAAGACTTCAAGCGCACTGAAGGCAGAGCACATATCTTTCCAGTTCACCAGGATCCCTGGAATAAATGTATAAATAAATTTAGACCAGTAGCTCTCAATAAGGGATGATTTTGCCACCCAGGGGACATTGGGCAATGCTCAGAGGCACTTTTGCATGTTACCACTGGCATCTATTGGGTAGGAGCCAGGGGCACTGCTCAGTGTCCTACAATGCACAGGGCATCTCCCCACAACAGATGCTAAAGTGAAAAAATGTCAACGGTGTTGAGGTTAAGAAATCTGATTTAGATAAATGAAAAAATAAGTGAGTAAATTAATGCAGGTGCTGCATGGTCTTCCAGAACGTAATGTGTCCTGCAAGCTCTATGCAGTCATCAGAGGTTTCAAGAGCTCATCTTTTTTTGATTCTGATCCTTAGCATCATCCCTTCCGGACTCTAATTGTTTTTGTGCCCGAGGAGACTTCCACCAGCAGAGATGAGATGATTGTGGTCCACTAACTTTGATGACATAACAACCGAATAGAAAACCAGGTAGAAATCCCAAATCTTTTCTCTGCAGAAGGTCATCTCTTAGTCCTACCTCCATAAAAGAGATTTTACTAAAACAATCTCTTCGGATAGATCCGGGTAGTCAAAATGAGAAGAGAAGCCGATCATTCCAAGTTTAATCTCTGGTTTGTTCCTGGTACTTTTAAACTTTCTATTTTATTTTTTCTTTTACTCATTTTCTGACCTACTAATTTTATGTTTCCAAATTAGTCACATTTTTGTAAGGTATCCTTATTACTTTCTGGCGTAAGGCAGGGAATAAACGAATAAACTAAATAGCAAAGAGAAGTGCACCACTGAACTCTTCTCCAACATTTTCATTTTCTCCATCAGTACGTCTTGGGCAGAGTGGGGGTTTGTTTATTTATTTTTTCCTGTTGCAAATCACTAACCTCATGGAGAAAGCTACAAGCAAATAGAAAGCAACCGATAATCCACCTTTTGGGGGGTGGAGGTGGGGACAGGGTTAGAGACCAGGGTGGAATATATACAAGATATTTGATTCACTTTAAAATTTTGAGTAAAAATATACAACTTTGCTTAATAAATACAAAAAAATATAATCATGTTTCAGGTACACGTCATGTAAGAAAATGAGATAGCGCACGAGGAAAAGAGGCTGGGGACAGAAAGATGACGAAGAGGGAAAGGGGAGAGGACGCAAAGAGAAGGCCCCAGGGAGAGAGAAAGGCCAACCTCCCCTGCCCACTCAATTCTCGTTCTCTCCAACACCCACCTTCTTGTCCTTCTTCCCCAATGCCCCATTCTCTTCTCATTTCCGTTAGGCAAAAATTCTGGAGAATGTCTGTCTGTCCATTTTATGGTAAGACTTAAGAAATGTAAAATGAGAGTAATCATTTTTCAACTTCTCAACCTTTTATTGCCTACAGGAAGTGGAAAGTCTTTATTCTTTAATTATTTGCTAAGCAGTTTCCCTTCTTCCCATCCTCTCTCCAAAACCACCAACGATCCTCTTTCCCTTTACAGAATGAACTAGAACGAAACAAGCCCTGTCTACCCACCGCTTACTTTCTCTAAAATAAACAAAGGAAACACATACACACAGAAGCCAACTAAGGTGAAGTCAGAAAAATGTGTTCAAGTATAAGCCAAAAATTTTTAATTCAATTTTTTTTGGCAGTGTTGTAATTGGTTTTCTGCGATTCTCAATTCTGTGGGTAAAAATGGTTGGCAATTTTCCACCCCCACCCCACCCTACCCCTGTCTTCATGCACATATGCTAAATCCCGTAATTAGTTTGTTGGCTGAGCCGACCAACTCTTGAAATAATAGGTACATTTTTTTAATCATGAATGATGGAGCTCGGAGGAGAGTTACCCTGTGTAAGAATTCCTGGCGAATTAATTGTTGTGCTATTTCACTGTTGAACATTAAATATTTGATCTCCCATAATTTCAACATTAAAGGCCTTTTCTAGTTTATTGTGTTTACATCACCAAATCACAATGTCTTTGACTAGCCAAAGACGCTTTTAGCTCTTTCAAGATTCAGATAATAAACACCTCTAAAATAAAACGTAAATGTACCCTTGTACTGAGTATACAGTTGGCAAAGTGATTTTGTGAAAGGATGTTACAGAAATCAGGTGATTCTTTGAGGGAAAAGAATGGTACATGTATCTTATAATTATGGTATGGGGAATTTTGAAGTGCTCTGAAAGAATTATTCATTTTCTTGTGAAGGTAAGAATGATTCTTATTGCTCTTGTCCCTAATCCTGCCTGGTAACCTAAGGATGAATAAACAATAACACAGGAAATCGAGTAGAAATTTACAAGCCACTGCTATTATATGATTTGCAGCTGCAGTTACTGTGTGGAAAGCTGTTGCTATATGTGACTCTGTCTCTAAGAGCGTCACTGTGTCTTCCACTGGTGGGTTTCCCAACACTTTGTTGGAAAAGAGCTACCCGGGTCCTCAATTCTGGTTCCAGATTTCTTCAGCTGCTGCTTTAATTTCCCAACAGATTCTAATTACAGTTTGATGCTTCCTTCAGAGAGGACCCTTCTTTCCAAAAGTCTTGCCCATTTCTGATTGTCGAGATATTGAAATGTCATTAGTAGTAATTTATTCATACATTCTGTATATATTTATTGGATACCTCCTGGACACATGAGAAGAAAAATCACAATCCCGTCTCTAAAACGTTTATAGATTTGGTGCTAGAATTAAGGCAATAATGGATTTTTAAAGTCCACTAGTAGGCTACATACTGTGTGATTCAACTATATGACATTCTGGAAAAGGCAAAACTATGGAGACAGTAAAAATATCAGTGGTTTGCAGGAGTTAGGGAGAGGGAAGGATGACCAGGTGGGGCACAGAGTATTTTGGGGCAGCGAAGCTACTCTGTATGACACTATACTGGTGGACACACGTCACGATACATTTGTCTAAACCCATAGAATGTACATCAAGAGTGAACCTTAATGTTAACTTTAGACTTTGGGTAATAAGGATGTGTCAGTGTAGGTTCATCTATTGTAATATATGCACCACTCCGGTGGGGAATGTTGATTGCGGGGGAGGCCGTGCACGGGCCATGTTCCCTTCCTTACTTCTATCGTCTTCCTATTTCCTCAGCACATACAATCCTTCACATTCTTTACAGTGCAATTCCACTCCCACGTCATTCATAAAAAATTATCTAACTACTCCAGCTCCAGTCTAATTGACTCTTCTGAAAAAACAAAACCAAAAAACCCTTTTGAGACGTATTGTTTGTATAACTAATCTGGGCCCTTCACCATTGTTAGATACAATGGATTGGACTTTAGTCAATCTCTATTTAACACTATTTTTATAGAAGGGTTTCTCAACCTTGGCACTGTTGACATTTGGGGCTAGATAATTCTTTTGGGGGGGATGTTGTAGGATGTTAAACAGCATCCTTGCCCTCTACCCACTAGATTCCAGCAGCACAGACCCCCCGGTGGTGACAACCAACACTGTCTCCAGACATTGCCAAATGTCTCTGAAGGTGAGGAGCAAAGTCACCTCCAGTTAAAAACTACTCCTAGAGTACCTCCCTGAAACTCAGAGCCTAGAAAGTTGAAAACTGCATTTCTCAGACTCTGTAGCAGCTAGGATTCTGGCTAGAAAATAGGTTCTGAGAAGTAGGTGAACTTGTGCCAGATTTGCAAGGCTACATTGAAGTAGAGACCATCTTTTTTTACCCTTTGCTGTTTTCAAATGGCAAAAAGGGTTGTGGAGATGCAAAATATTTCTGCGGCAATATCCACGTCCATCCTTCTGGATGCTGAGGAAGAGAAGTAGTGTGGGTGAGGCATGTGTTTCAGGTCACATCTTCTAGTCGTACGAGTTTTGAGAGGCAGTTTCCACATCAGCACAGTGCCGGCAGCTTCCTGATTCCTGAATGGCAGCTGTCAAAATGAGTTCTTGAATTCAGCCAATCCAGCGGTGGCTTCAGAGGTACTAGCTCCTCTGGTGGTCGGTTCTGTAATGTTCTAGGAGTCGGTCCCCACTCTTCAGCCTTCCACAATTTTCTCTGCACTTAGTTCACCTCACCAGTCTTTTCCCAAATAAAGCAGTGTGGTTTCTCTTTCCTGAACTGAACCCATATAAAGCCTTACTTTGATTATTTGACTCTTTCATTATTTCCTTTCTTTCTGAGTGGTTAGTTGTTACAGGAAGGAATCATATTTATTTCTCTTACCCACCTCCTGGAATTTCTATCCAGTAATCTGCTCAGAGTGGGAACTAGGAAAGCAGCTGGATTAGTTTGTATTGGCATCGGCTAAAAACTTTCTTGGTGACTGAAAACTTGAAAGAAGAGATGAAAAAAATGGAGACTCCCCCCATTCACCCCCGACACTTCTCCAGTCCCTCTTCAGTATTTCTCCAACCCTGGGCCTGTGCATCTGAGCTACGCGTGAGAAATTGACACTCGTGTAAAACTCTTGTGAGGCCTCCTTATTCCTGGGCTCAATCGCACACTCCCTTCCAGAAAAAGGCCACGGAATGTATCCAGGACACTTCCTCCCTAGAATAATTGCAATCAGGCTTTTGGCTTTACATATCTATTTGCTGATGACTTCCAGGTTTACATCTCCAGGCCTGGCCTCTCTTTTGAACTCCAAATCTGTATAAACAAATGCCTATCTGACATCTCCACATGGATGTCTAATATTCACATCAAATGTAACACGTGCAAACCCAAACTGTTCTTTCCCTACCCCAGCCTGCTGCTTTCATTGTCTTTTACTTCTTTTTAGTAAATGCCACCACGATCTACTCATGTAAAAAACCTGGAAATCATCATGAATTTCTCCCTTTCCTTCAACTCCACTGTCAGACTGTCAGCAATCCTGTGTTTTAACCCAAAAATCCTTCTAAAATCTATCCACTTCACTCTATCTCCACTGCTTCTGCCTTGATTCAAATTATCATCACCTCTCATTTCCTCACTGATTTCTCTGCTTTTGCTCTTTCTCCCACATTTTATTTATTTATTTATGTATTTACTGATTATTTACTTATTGAGACAGGGTCTTGCTCTGTCACCCTGGGTAGAGTGCAGTGGCAGCATCATAGCTCACTGCAACCTTAAACTCCTGAGCTCAAGCAATCCTCTTGCTTTAGCCTCCCAAGTAGCTGGGACTACAGGCACATGACACTATGCCTGGCTAAGTTTTCTGTTTTTTGTAGAGACAGGGCCTTGCTCTTGCTCAGGCTGGTCTCGAACTCCTGACCTCAAGCTATCCTCCTGCCTCGGCCACCCAGAGTGCTAGGATTACAGGCATGAGCCACCGTGCCCAGCCTCTCCCGCATTTTTAAAGCATGAGTTGGATCATGTCTCTACTTAGCTTAGATCTGGGCAATAGGTCTCATCAGAATACGATCTACACACATAACTTTAGTGAACAAGGCCCTACATGATACAGCCACTGCCGAGCTCTCCAAACTCATCCTATACCACGCTCCTCTTGCCATGGATTGAATGTTTTGTCCCTTCTAAATTCATGTGTTGGAAGCTTAATTCCCAATGCAATGGTGTTGGCAGGCAGGGCCTAACGGGAGGTGTTGGGTCATGAGGGCTTGCTCTCATGTGTGGATTAAAGTCACTATAAAAAAGGCATGCAGGATTGGGTTTGCTCTCTTCTGGCTCTTCTGTCACATGAAGAACAGTGTCCTCCCCTCTGGAGAATGTAGTGTTCAAGGCAGCATCTTACGAGTGGAGACCAGGACCCCACCAGACACCAAACCGGCTGGGGTCTTGATCTTGGATTGCCCAGCCCTCAGAGCTGTGAGAAATACATTTCTGTTCTTTATGAATTACCCTGTCTCAGGTATTCTGTTATTGCAAGACGCTATAGGACTAAGACACCCCTTATTCTTTACATTCTATCCCCAGGCCTATTTTCTCTTTCCTGAACTGCCAGAGCTCATTCTCATGCCAGGGCCTCTGCGGTTCCTGTCTCTTGCACTTTCTGCACCTGCGCTCTGGCTCTTTGCATGTCTAGTTCTTGTCATCTTTCATATCTTAGCTCATAGGTCACTTTCCAGACACGTTTGCTTCATCATCCCATCTTAAGTAAACCCCACCCTCCAAGTCACCCTGTTAATTTCCTTTATGGCACTCATCACTATGCAAACTACCTTGTCTACTTGTCTGTTTTCTCATTTATTGCCGTGCCCGCTCACTAGAACGTAACCCTCTTTAGGGCAGGACTCTCTGTGTGTCTCACTGCTGCATCTCAGCACCTGAAACAGTACCTGGCACATGGCAGGCTCTCAGAAAATATGTGTTGAATAAGTGAATAGTTGAATACATTCTTACCCATGTTTATTAGGCCTGTTGTTTAAAGGGCAGGAGGATAAAGTATAAATAAATATCTTTAACACAATCATCAACTTGGCTTTGCAGGAAAGGAGAGACCTGTTGAACTGAAAGTGACATTGTCATTGCTTAGGTACGAAATTGACACTAGTTGTGGAAAAATTCTTTGGCATTCTTCATTCTAGACACAGCCAGGCCTGGAAAAGAGGGGCTTTAGTGTATCTTTTGCATCGAATAGATAACAAAAATAATAACAATAACATTAATGATAAATAGCTTATATTGACATATGCTGTTACTATGTGCCAGGCACTCTTCTAAGCACTTTAGTCCTCAAAATAACCTGGTGCAGTAGGTACTATTATTAGTTTCATTTTACAGATGAGTAACTGGAGGCACAGAGAGTTTAAATCACGGCTAGTAAATGTCAGAACTCTGATTCCCTCTCGGGGAGTCTGGCTCCAGGGATACAGTACAGCCTCTACTAATAAATGCATCCCTTTGACCGTGGTGCTGGGGATGGATGGAATAGGTGGGCAAATCTGCCTTTCCTTTGAAGTTTGCCAGTAGGTCTGAATGTTTAAAAGCTGTCAACGAGCTGGTCTTAAAACATGTTGGCCAGGCCAGAAAGTTTGTGCTTAGAGCCCTGGAGTCCAGGGCTTTGTTGTTTCAAGCAGAGCTCCATGCTAGCTAGCTTTCTTCCCAGTGTCTGGGCATGCATTTGAATCTCCGTGACTAACATATTTACTTGCTAAATCTTTACAACCACTCTGACTCAACCGATGTCAGCATGGAGGTCTGCAGTGCCAATGTGACACCACGCGGGGCAGTTGAGCGTGCGTGGGAGGCATTCCCCTAGGTGCCTGCACTTTTCCCTCTCTTACCCTCCTGTGGCATCTCTTCCATTCTCAGACCCAGTGTGCTCCCCTCACATTGCTGCTTTGGGGGCATCAAATCTCTGAAATAAGACCTGGTCGCCACCGCTATTTTAAGGCTGGCTCATTTGATAAGGGCTGTTTTCAAAGATCAGCCTTGTTATTAGCAGAGGACAGCAATAGCCAAAGCAGAACAGAGTGATAGAATTGGTGCCTGGTCAGAAACTCCCTGGGGACTGAAGGAGCGAAGGGTGCACGGAAACCTTTTCTTGACACATCGCTGGGCCACGGCCTGACGCAATAATCCGGAAAAGCACACACATGTTGTGCGCAGTAGTCACAGATTTCTTCTCCCTCCTGCTGGAATATTGAGTTGGGGAAAATAATTCAGAGCCTGAGCTGGGGTGTTGCTAGTAAGGCAGAGATTTCAGGTGAGAAGTAAATGTGCAGAGCGGATGCAGTGACCTTTCTTATTTGCAGTGTTTTCATTCTGCAGCTTGCACGGCGGGGACCCGGACATCAGAGGCTCGGATGGCCCGAGGCTGTGTTGGAGAGGAAATAAATGAGCCTGCCCTACTTCCAGAGGCTCGAGTAATCTCCGCGCAGCACGGAACCTGGGCAGGGCAAGATGTGCGTGGACGAGCGACCTCTAGTGGCCTGAGGCGGGAGCGGCATCGCCTGCCCGGTCAGGCGGGAGGAAGGCAGAGGGGGACCCTGACTCATGCCACGGAGTCCGCGTGCCCAGCCCCGGCCGGGTGTTAGGGAGGATTCGAAGGAATTACAAACAGGCAAGTTTAAGGAGCTTATCCTTGGGCCCAGGGAAATCAAAAGAACATTCATTCGGTTTTTCTATTGACTTGAGGACTTAAGCGTTTCCTAGAAGGGAGAGGCCCGCGTGGATCAGAGCAATCCAAGAAGCCGAGCCTAGCGGGACGGTGGGACTTCGGATGAAAAGGGGGAGGGCATTCCGGGATTCAAGCAGGGCGCACACGAAGCCGGCGGGAGGGAACCTTGAGGACACGAAGCAGAGATTTCAAATAAAAAAGGATGGGATACTTTGAGGTGTGTTGGTATAACTGGGAACCGAGCCATGTGGTGGGAGTCGGGAGTAGAAGCTCCACCCTGGTGGGTTCTTTGTAAAGGGCCTCCTAAGGTCTCCACTGCGAAAACTACCTCACCCCCCAGCCTGGGTAGCTCTTTCTGCCCCATGTGGCACATTGCGGACCTATGATGACAAAATCAGGGGTTGCAAACTCAAATGCTACTGGGGCCAAACAGTTAACATAAACGCATGAAACAGACTGGGTGGAGGATTCTGGCATTTCAAGAGATGTCGACTTTAATTTTAAATTTTTCAGTGACATTTAGCCAGCCTAGAGTCATAAATACAATTGGACGTAATGGAGGCTGTGACAAAAATAGGAGGGCTTGGACCTCCTTACGATGGACAGCAGTGACTCAGCTCTGGCCAGTTGTTAGGGTCAGGGATACGGAGCCATTTGCCGAATATTCAAAGTAGTCAATAGAAGTACGTTTGTTATCAAAAATTTTATGTGAAATCTCTCGATGTTGGGCCAACTTTTTAAAACATTGTATGGATCAGACTTGCAAGTTGTCACTGTATCAATCGGGGTTTAGATTAATCTGGTTTATTCTGAAAAAGAAAATTTTAAAGCACAATTAAGTAGACCAGTTTTACTACAATTCTTATGTTTTGGGGACAGCTATTGACTTTGGTGGCTGCTTTCATTTCTTTTTTGGTGAGAGCAGAAAGTGTTTCTTTTTCTCTGATGGGTGCTTTGAAACGAGCTTAGGCTGAGGTCTGGGATCCTTGGATCCTGTTGTCTCTCTGTCCCTTGTTAGCAAGTTGGGGTCACTGTTCTGAGTTTCTGTTTTTGCATCAGTAAAATTGGCACTGTAATTCAAGGTCCTTTTAGTATCAATATTCTATGATTCCTAAGGCCCCACCTAAATCTAAAATTCTGTGATTCTTATGCCAAGCTGGAAGAGGATGTGTTTTCCGGCTGGCCTCTCTTTACAGAACACTCAGAGAGAGTTTCCTTTTGTGTGCTGGCCTCCTGTGATCTTCAAGAGAGGCAGCGTAGTGTAGCAAAGTCATTGTCAACTTTGGCCACACATTGGAATAAACCACAGAGTTTTGCAATGAACTCAATGCCAGACCCCATTCTGAACCACCCACACCAGTTGAAGTGGACTCTGGGGATGGGTCCCAGGGCTCCAAGTCACGAGGATGTTTTCTTGGCTGCCCATGTGATTCTAACAGGCAGCCAAGATTGAGACTCAATGGTGTAGGCAGAGATAGGCATTTGACCCGGTCTCTGGAATCTGAGAAACCTGGGTAGCAGCAAGCCACACTGGAGTCTGAGCACCTCCTTTATAGAGCTGTGAAGATGAGATGAGGTAAGGTAGCAAAATGCCTAGCACCGGGTGGGAGCTCTGAAATATGCACTCATATGGATTGGCTAATATTACATAGATTGTATAATACCATGGTTCCCACGGTTCTGATTTGTCTGCTTATTCCAAGAAAGCTGGCTCTCCTGGGGTTTGCCAGTTTTCCATGGGTATAGGATTGGGGTTATCTCAACATCGTAAACTGTCTTCAACCACGGGGTTCTAGATTAGAGGCATTCAAGCTCTTCCATAGAGCCCCCTAAATCCAAAAATAACTGGTTATTATTTATAGCCTAACAATGACTATACATATTGCCTAATGGGCATAATTATCTTAGTCTATTTTATATATTTGGCCCTGTGCAAACTTGATTTTAATCAATTTAAAGAAAAAGTTCCATAGACTTAAAATGTTTGAGGACTACTCTTCTAGATCATGTTTTCAAAGTTCAATGCCCGTAAGATGCAGCTGGGGGTCTTGTTAAGATGTAGCTTCTGATCCAGTGGGTTAGGTTGCAGCCTGAGGTTCTGCATTTGGAGCAAGCTCCCCAGTAGGCCTGGCTACATCATTTGTGGGGCCCAGTGTAAAATTAAAATACAGGTCCTCTTGTTCAAAAATTATTCACAATTTCAAGATGGTGACAGCAGAGCACTAAACCAAGCGAGGAGTCCTCCTGAGCATGGGGCCCTATGCCACTGCACGACCACACGCCCACGAAGCCGGCCCTGCTCCCAGGTTCTGCCTATGAGTAAACAGAGGCTGGTTTACTGGGCATACTACGAGTAGCAAGGGTCAAATAAGCATTGTCCAATAGACAACGATAATGGAACTGTTCTATATCTGTGCTGTTCAGTACGGTAGCCACTTAGCCACATGGGGCTTGAAATGTAGCTAATGTAACTGAAACTAAAGTGGTTTTGAATTTTAATTAAATTTAAATGGCCCCATGTGTCTAGTGGTTGCCATATTGGAGGGCACAATGTGGATGTCAACTTTGTCCATCAGGACAGCTTCTTACTCTAGCAAATGCCAGTTTCCAAATTGACTACAGAGCATTACAGTCAAGAGGAGTCAGACCTGATTTCTCTCGTTAGGTTTTAATAGGTCTATTTAAACTTAAAAAAAAAAAAAAATCTGACAGGTAACGAATGCTACTCCAAATAGTCTCATGGCAAAGACATGGCCCGAGCTGGGAAATAATAATTTTCCACATTTACAAAAAATTCTTTTTAATTTACTGTAGAAAATATTGGCAATTCATACGTTAAAAGTTTCTTGTCTCCTTTCACAAGAAATGATTGACAGCACTTAAGTGCTGTCTGTGTCTTTTAAAGCCAAAGTGACTGACATTCTTCAAGCTGGCACTTTTCTGTAGCCTTGGAATGTGACTTGCTCTCCCTCCTGAGAAGGTGGTTTTCAGGTGTCTGAGCTGCAACTTGGGCTTTTAACCCTTTGTGGTCAGGTGCCTTGCTTCTGGTAGTTAGAATGAACCAGCACAGAAAGCAAAGACCCGCCTGAGTGCCACCAGCCCTGCTTTTAGGAAACAAAGAGACTCTTCAATTCTGAAGGATTTCTTTTTTTGGAATTTGGGCTGAGTGAAATCTCCAAATTGCTAATCTCCAGAGAGGTTTTCTGATTTCCAAATTCTATTCAAGATTGTTTCAGACTTTCATTTTGAAACAGTTTGAAACAGGATTAGTTGGGCACTGAGAGAGAGAGAGAGAGAGAGAGAGAGAGAGAGAGAGAAGGAAGAAAGAAATCTGACTTCCTGAGTCAAAGAAGATGCTACCAGAAAGCTGAGAGACCAGGAAGGAGGGAAAGAATGTGAGAGAAGGGTCTTATTTAAGAAGAAGTTCCATTCAGCAAGAATTTATAAGTACCAGGGGAAAGAGTTTGGTTTCGGTGACTGTTTTTTCTCTGGATCTGCAGTTAGTTCATGGCTCTTGACGTCAAAGCAGAAAACACAGGAAGGATTCAGCATTCTCCAAATGGGTCACTTCTTAGCAGCTGAGCTGCCCTGAGATATACTGCTTAGAAACTTAACACCTGGAAACAGACCCAGGAATCTATGAGAAGTTAGTAAATATTAGACTGACAGTCAGGGAAAAGTAATGTTATTCAAAAGTGTTAGGTCAACTGGCCAAGCATTTGGAGAAAACAAATTTTGCTAAATACTTATACAACAAAATAAATCCCAGATGGATGAAATATTTATGTGTTAAAAATAAACAAAAACCCACACTGTAAAAGTGTGGGTGAAAGAGTGGAATTTTGCGGGCAGGAGAGTTGTGTGCACTTAATGTGACCAAGCACTGCCACATTGGCTGCCATCGTTCACCCTTCAGTATGAGGGTTCCATGCCTGCAAATCCATGCCAACACCTGATAATGTTTGGTTTCTGGGTTTTGCCATTCCGATAAGCTCCTTATTGTTTTAAAATGCAGTTCCCTGATTACGAATGAATTTGAACATCTCTTCATACACTTGTTGGTTTTTTGCGTTTCCGTTTTCTTAATAAGCCACCTTATATCCTTTGCCCAATTTCTGTTGTGGTGCCTGTGTTTTTCTTATTGACTTGAGAAATTCCTTGTGTATTCTAGATATCAGTCCCTTGTTAGTTCAGGCTCTGCAAAGATCGTTTTACTCTTTGTCATCTGTTAATTTTGTCTCTGTTTGTCTTTGTTGAACAGAAGTCCTTCGTCTTGATGCAATCACATTCCTCTCGCACAGGTCTGTAAATGAATGCGGTGTTGTTTATGGTGGTGGAGGCTGGAGGCGAGCGGTGTGTCCATTCCTGGGAGAGTGCATTGGTGAAATGTGAGGCACACACACCACAGAGGACAGAGGAGAAGTCAGCAGCAAAGGACCCGGTGCACACAGAGCATCAAGGAGGGACCCTAAAAATGTAGTGCTGAGTGAAACAAGTAAGAAACAGGATGAGATATACCACACAGTATCACTTATGGCATTTAAAATGTGTGAACATTATACAATACATATTTAGCAAAAACAAATGCAAATGAGAAAGGTACATATTTAGCACATTAGACGGGTGGGGGGAGTTGTAATAGGAATATGGGTAAAAGGGAGTAAAGTATGAGAGGCACCTGGGAAGAATTAACCACTGATAATGTCTTAGGAGATGAGGAATTAATTAACTGAATCGACCACACCTGAAGACCTTACCCTCAACTACAGAAAAATATATATGTAAACATTTATATCATGTTGGGGTGAGAAAAGGCTTTCTAAGAGTGACATTTAGGACAAAAACTACAAAGGAATAGGATGATACAGCTGTGATATGATAAGAAATATATATTAAAACTAAAAATAAAAATGTGTTATTCAAGTTTATAAAACTAAATAAGTATAATATAATAGCAGTTTAAATAACTGAACTTTCCAGTGGTGTGTTTTGTCAGATTTTGGCAAATATACTTCTAAAGTTATTAAAGCTGAAAGCTGCACTGAGAATCTTGGAACACCTGGTGGTACAGGTGACGCTGCCCTTGACTTCGGTTTCACTTAAGCTGCTCGTGCACAGGTGTGGGTGGTGCACTTCCTGTTTCCTCTCAGTCCTACCGCCTTCTTCACTGGTGGCCTGTGTGTGAGGACAGCTGCTAATGTGAACTCACGCCTTGCTCCCCAAAGCTGTGTGATTTCCATGAAGCTACAGCCTAGGTAGTTGCATCAGAGCAAAGGTATGGGACAGGGTTAAAAAATGGGGCACTGGGGTCACTCTGCCTTGACAAGAAGAAACTCAGTACAGGACAGCTGCCTTCAAATACCTGAGGGGCTCAAGAAGCAGAGATGACACAAGGAAGTGGTTTCTACCAATGAAAGCTCTCCATCAAAGAACTGGGCTCAGAAGCAATGAGGTCCCCATCCCTGAACATATTTGTCCTGTGCAGAAGATCCTCTACTGGGCTGAACAGGATCAGCACCAAGGTCTCATGATGCACTTGGATTTTGTGACTGACTGAGCACACCACTGCCTATCAAGTTGCAGCTTCAAAGGATGAGAAGACCTCAATGGGAATCAGTATCTGAGGAGGAGGCGTCACTGCACGTGCCCGGCTGCATGTGGAGAGCAGGATAGCGGTGGGAGCTTTAATTTTTTTTAATGTCTTTCCCTGGTTAATCATCAGTTCCAGCCAGGCTGCTCTGCCCACTGTCTCCCAGTCCCAACACAAGCTGACCTCTCCGCAGTCTAAACTGCCTTCTCCTCTACCATCCCAACCCTGCACGTTTTCCCACACCTCTCTTCTGCCGGAGTCTTCTCTGAAAACTTCATCCTGCAGGCCTCCCCTGTGGCACTTGCTGTGGGTCTGTTTCACCATCACTGATAGAGCTTATCCAAGTCTACACACCTGCCCACTCACCACAGAACGGTAAGACAGAAGTGTTAAGACAATGGCCTTGGGAGTCAGAGCGAAGTTAGAATTCAGGTCTTACCAAATGCTACCTATTACTTAGCACCTCTCAGCTTTGGTTTCCTCATATCTGTTAATTGGGAAGGATGATGCAAACGACAGCTCAAGTTTGTACCAGGCACCAACCAAGTGCATCACGGGGAGAGTGTCTCTTAATCCTTTCTCAGCCTAAGAGGTAGGTACTCTTCATCATCTTCACTTGACCAACTCACAGGATTATTATGGGGCACATACCGTGCTTCACCCAATGCCTGGCACACTGTTGGCATCATATAAATGCTACCTGTCACTATTACAAGGCAGCCCATGGGATCAGGTGCTATGCCAGCAATGATAACCTAACCCTACTCCTTCCTCCCACTGGCCGTGACAACTGAAGTTGAGAATAGCCCATCTGCACACTAATTTGGCATTTATTCACATTCTATCTTGGACGTACTGGTCACTCCCATATCTATATATGTCTTGTCTCTTGAGGACAAGAACTTTTAGTGACATATCTGGACATCTCCCCCAGAGAACTGTGAGCATCCTAAGTGCACACAGTCGTGGCGAGTGGAGAAAGCATGTTGGGGGAGGTGAACCCCAGCTGAGCGGCGCCTCTAACTCAGGCTCAGGAAGGAAGGGAGAGGTGCCAGGTGCCAGGCAGATGCTTTGCAGAGAAATGACAAGCTGTGGGTGGGACCTCAGATAATGGAGAGCTCTGGGTCCTCACAGCCTCAAAGCTTGCCTTGGCAGCAGCTCTTTTCCCTGTTCTCTTTTGAAAGGGAATTATGTGACTGCTGGCACTAGGCAATTATCATTTGTGAGCATTTTTTTTTCTTATGTCATGTCAGAAAAAGACACACACAAACCTTGCCTATGAACATTCAGTACATTCAGGAACTACAGGCATGAGCCAATCTAGTTTTAAAAATGATGTTGCCATCTAAATTCTATTAACCCTACAATGCAATCTCCCTCAGACCAAAATATTGCAATTTCCTTCTCTTTTCACTTTCTTTTTCTCCAATTTAATTTGATTTTTGCTCTCTTTAGAGGATACACAGTAATCAGGTTAGGCCATCGTCTTTTCAGTGTCGCCCTTAGAGCTCCTTCCCTTTCTGTTTCAGTCTATTCTCTCCTTCTTCCTTAATCCACTTTCTGCCCAGTGAATATCCCAAGAAGAACCGGACAGAGATAAATCATTTTGCCTTGGAAAGTTATCAGGCTGAAAAAAAAATAAACAAGCTGCTGCCCTCCAAAACTCAGAAAATCGCGTTAGCCTAAGGTACCAAGTCTGTTTATTTGCCTTTATCTAAGGGATAGATTTCATTATGAAAGCTGGGCCTGCCTGAATGGCCAAAGAAGTCCTCAACACTAAGGAAGTGCCAGAAATAATAAAGGAATGTGTTGGCTATTGAAATGGTCCAATCTGGATTTCAGAAGGGATTATATTTGTTTTTTTGGAGGGCAGTGAATCATATAGGTTTTAAATAATAAATCTGCAACTTCAGCTCTTTTGGAGGCCATGCAGAATTGCTTGCCAACTCCTGAGAGCCCAGAGAGTAATTGATTTAACAAGACTGAAGCAATATTGCTTTTTATGCAGCTTAAGGTATAAACAAATATTTCTTCTTAACACATTTCAGATGTTTGGTATAATAACATTCATCGAATTAGAAGAAAACAGACACACCTTTAAAAAAAAACCCAGGCTTCTTTTGTGCCTTCTCTTTCTATATCCAAGAAAATGAAGAATCAAATGAATGAAGAAACTGGAGCGGGGTAAGTGAGGAAGACTAAGGAGCTTGTTTATTTCTTTCTTACACATTTTGGTTACATGGTGACTTGAAAGGAAGGGCTCCTGAGTAAAAGATCTACTAAAAGTGCCTCTTTATTCTTTAGAGAAGGAAAATGAAGAATAACAGTACGATAACATTTCTACCCCGGCAAGGCTACCCTGTACATGGTGAGTTTAGCGATGGAGAAGAGAACATGGAGGTCTGGAATCATTCAAAGAAGTATCTCTGGCAATTGGAAAGCCTCAGTGAAACTCCGTGACAAAAACTCAGGTGCCCTGACTTGCTCACTAGGTCCCACATCTGGCTGCCGTTGCCACCACCCTCTGTCTGGCTTCACGTGCTGCTATCCCAGTCCACTGGGATTCCACCACCCTGAGGCAAGATGGATTTGAACTGAGGTGACCTTCAAAGACATCTCTCAGGTAACAGGCCTGCCAGGTCACAGACATCCTTGGGTACGCCCCAGCAATGTGGCTTGGAAAATTCTCCAACCAGGAAGACTGGACATGAATCAATAGGCAGATCCTACAATCCAAAGAGAGAGTCTATGTTCCTCCAAAGAAAAATATGAGCCATTTAATCTACATGGGTAAGAAGGAATACGTAAAGGCCCTTTGGCAAAATTCTTGGTTTCCTTGCCAAACTTTTCTCTGATGGAGAGATGATATAAATAAACATAAACCAACATGAATCTATCTACCTATTCATCTGTGTATCTCTATCTATTATGACATATAGACCCAATTAATATTTTTGAGAATGTCTATACTTTATTTACATGATTTAACTTGGCACAATAATGCCATGACATTTAATCTCCCTTTTAATGGGCAAATTTAGAAGTAACTCATGCTTAGGCAGTGCAGCAGCCAAAAGTGTGGTATCAAATCATTGTCAATGTCTCCAAGTGAGCTGTGGAGAAGATTCCTAAAAATAAAAGTTGAGTGGAAGAGTAGGCTTGTACACTTTGTGAAGCAGACATGAACACAATTAGAATTTGCCTCAAACTTTGCAGTCAATTTACCTTTGAATTGATGTCAAACAGGGAAAATTTCAGCCTGAGGACACTTTTTAAAGGAACTGATCAGTATTGCAGAACAGGGGAAACAGAGAGAACTAGGATGGGCGTGTTCATGGAAACTCCATCTCAGCCATGCCTGTAGCGTTAATGTGGAAACGACAGTGGAATGAGCATCATTGAAGCAGATAATTCCTCTTGTTCCTATTACCCCACCATTCACCCTGCCAACCTGTCATTATTTTAAAGTAGGAATTTTCTTCCTCTTTGCTGTTTTTAGCATTTGTAGCTGAGCACTGAGGTGCTGCAATAATGTGCCTGTAAAATGTACTGGAAGGGAGGCATGTCAGGCCAGAGTCCACGGCCACAAAGAGTACTTGAAGATCTTCGGTAGAACTGGAGGCACAGCAAAAAACACACCTCCCAGCACCTTTGTCATCACTGATGATCTTTATTTATCAAGTGCCTAGCTTATCACGATTGACTGTCTTTGTTTAAAAAGTGTCCATCTGTTTACCTGCTCAAGTGGAAATGATTCTGTCACCAAAGTTATCTGAAACAAATATCATTCATTCAAAGGGGCCCTATTGAATCTTCTCTCCCATCCCCACGATAGCCAGGGAGGGCCCAGGTCATGATACCATCTGCTATTTTGTCAAACAGGTAAAAGGCAGGGCCTGGAGTTCGGTGATTTGATGCAGCGCTTTTGCCGACATGCACAGACGTCCAGAGCTCACCCTCTTTAGACCCTGGAGAAAATGGAAGCAGAATGTATAGTCACACGGTGATGTCATCTCATCCCTACTTCCTTTCTTAAGGGGCAAAGTCATGCAGAATGGGGGGATCCAGGTGGATCCTACCTGGGGATTCTATTTGGGTTTTTCATCAATCATATCTCCTTTCTAGGGGACTGTTTCTGTGGAGATAGCTTTCAATTCACTCCAGTCCATTCCAATCCAAATTAAATTTGTCAACACACACACACACACGCACACGCACACGCACACACAGCCCTGCCTTCACCTCCAGGTGGGGGGGAAAGGAAAGAGTAAATGAGGAGGAGGTGGAAGCCATAAGTCAGGCAACAGAGAAACTGAGGGTAGCAAAGAAAGCAGAAAAAGCAGAAAGAGAAGGTTTGGAACAATGACTGGGAAATGCTGGTCGTGGGTGAAGCACGGCTGGCTCAACGTGTGAAATCATGTCAAAGCTGTCTTTTCTGCCCAGTTTGTGGTCTCACACCACCCCCAAGTTTTGCTTTAATGTCTCAGTGGGACTTTGTGCATATGCACCGGGGTGGGGAGGAGTGGAAGCTGGTTTGGAGCCCTGGGGAGGAAACTATGACAAGAGGAAAGAAACAAGAAGGAAAGAACTGCTAACGATCCCCTCGTTTCTCCACTTCTCTGGCTCTGCTTCCGTGTTTACCCTGAACAGTGTGTGACTGCAAGAGCAAGTACTGCAGATTGAGCAGCCGAGGCATGAAAATGGAAATTACTCACCTTTGAAGAAGGACACACTTGTGATTGGATAAATGGAACGACTATGTTCATTCATCGGAGGCTGCTATACAACGAATTTCCAACTGGTTACCTTTTAAATAACAAGACTTGCTATAATGAAGACTGAAGGGTACTTCAGTTTGGTTCTCGTGCTATAAAAAGCATCAGGATTTGCACTTATATTAAACTTGGTGGGAAGCTCTTGATATAAAGAAATAGCACATTGTGACCCATGGCTCTTCATCTGTCTGGGCAAATATCTGAAAAATCAATGGCAGGATGTGAAAGAGACCATGCAAAGAGAAAGAAAAGTCCTAGAGAGAAAATTTAGCAACACCTATGCAAGCACTATCTAAGGGAGAAGGTATTCTCAGGATGACGAGAGGTATATCCCTGTTTCAGCAAGGGATGTATCTAACTATCAGATTCTATGTCATTAAAAATTTTAATCCAGTACTGATGTCATGCTCACCAATCCACCCCTGATGATCTGGCTCACTAGAGAGCTTGCTTAAAAGGGATAGAAGACATTGTTCAGGACAGTGCAAATGTCTGGGCTCTCCAAAGTTATATTTTCTATTGTCAACTAATGTGCTTGCATTTGTATATTTGCTTTAATATTCCAGTTGCAATTCTCTTGTATTTAAACTGAATCCACAATTACGTCTTACAAAGGTCACTTTCTTCAGAGCCATATGAAGTAATCATTATCAAGATCAGTAGTTGTTTCCAAATGTGCAACTCCCTAAATCAATGGAAGCTGGTGTCTACAAGGAAATCATATTGTATAGGATTAGTCAATTTTGAAGTCATCTTAAGTGAGTCATTTTGCAAGGTTGACTCAATTGGTTATGTACTGGTTTTGAATTTACACACCACACACTTTACCTTTCTTTTTTCTTTTCTTTTTTTCTTTTTTTGTAGAGATGGGGTCTCACTGTGTTGCCCAAGCTGGTCTCAAACTCCCGGCCTCAAGCAGTCCTCCTGCCTCCGCCTCCCAAAGTGCTAGGATTACAGGTGTGAACCACCACACCTGGCCTCCATTACTAATTTCGTCTTGCTTTTTAGCTTACATTTATGTTGATGACATGACCATGTCATCCCTTCTAGCTTAAAGATATCCACTGGGGTAATTATCCAGTCTTTCAAGGTCTCTTCCCATTTGTTTGATGAGGTCATTCTCCAGATCTTCTTAGCCCCTGCAGGGTGTAGCCTGACCCACCCGTTCTTTTGGGCATCATGCTAGCACTAGTGCTAATACTCTGGGTCTGGCCATTGCCTCTGGAATTGAGGTCCCCACCCTCTTTGATCTCCTTATCCCAAGCCCAGGCTTCTCCTAGGTGGCCCAATCTCTGAACTTATCTAGAGCTCCCAAGGAGCCTCTAAGGCTTAGTGCCATCCCCTGAGCTGTCTGTCTACTACCCCTCTCTACCATGTTGGTTGCAGAACCATGTCACTCAGTTCAGCTTTTCTTCTAATCCATGGTCAGAATGATCTTTTACAAACTCAGATTTTTTTTCATCACCCCCTCTCCCAAAGTATTCAATGGCTCACCATTGCTTTTAAGACAGATTTCTGACTGAGGCCAATAAACCTGTGCACAGGTTGCCCCTGTCCTGTCCCCACCCTCATCTGGCTCCACATTCTCTATGACCCCTGGTCCAGCCTCACTGGCCCTCCTTCAGTTTACACTACTCACCAAGCTCCTGCCCACAACGGGGACTTTGCACATGCTGCTTCCTCTGCCTTGAATGATCTTTCTCCCCTCTTGCCTAGTTCACTCCTCTTTGCCCTTTAGATCTCAGTTCAACCACTAAGTATTCAATGGAAGAATGTGCTCTTAAAGTATTGGGACATTACTGTTTTTATGCCAAGAGTTTTGAAACTGTTGTTAGCAGCTGACTTCTTGTTTCCTAGTGAACCAGGAGTGGTGAATCAAACTCTGCCCTTGGCTTCCTCGTTGCCTTTGAGACACCACCCACCTTAGACCCCAGGACTCTGACAACCACAAAGTGAAAAACACTGTTTTAGATGATAAAGAGTCTTTTAAAGTAGAGGAGGGCAAGGTGACATCTATGCTTTAGGAAGCTCGCTCTTGAAACAGTCCAAGTTTATTGGGAAGGAGATCATGCACCTCTCATGTACCACTTCACAACTTCTCAGTCTCTTGTGTCTTGTTCCAGCCGGTGCCACACAAATAGCTCTACGTGGGCTCAGGTTTACTCAATGTAAGCACATCCTGACGGTCGCCTGCTTCTCCCCAGGGCCACATGCCTCTTCCCTCCCACCATGGGGTCTCCTGTCGATATCAAGGTACGGAACATCACAGGATCCTGCTCAGCACTCACAAAGGTTCAATCTGTGTGTTTGGAAATGTGTTACTCCATATGGACAAGTTCTCCCTTTTCTCCCCTGGAAGGATGGTCCTGACGTGGAACTTGCCCGTCTTGATGATTTTCCAGGCTCAAGCAATCAGTTGCACTTAGCAACAGCCAGCGCGGTGATGCATCTGTGTATTGTCTCTCCTTCCCTCTGTCTCTTTGTCCTTGTCTTTCCCTACTTCTCCCTGGTATGTGCTCCCTAATTAAGCAGCATCCTCTATCTCCAGCTAAAACAAAGGGGCAGGAGACCAAGGCAGAGGGATTTCCAGCAGGCCCTGGTCTCCAGAAGCCCATCTCTAAGTTTGGATGACTGGTGGCTTTGCCAGGAATTCATGTGAGAGATGACCTTGGCTTGGTCACAAGGAGTGGCTATGAGGATGGAGAGCAGAGGTAGACCAGAGTGAGATTTTGGAAGCAGAAAAGGTAGAATGTAATGACCAGTTGGATTTGGTCTAGGATGACTCCCAGGTTTCTAGCTAGTGCACTTGCACAGGAAGATAGAAGTTCAGATTTGCAAATGCTGTGCTTGAGCTGTGAGATGATCAAGGAGAGGTGTCCAGTAAGTGGCTGGAGTTACGGATCTGGAGCTTAGCAAAGAGGTCTGAACTGACCACGAAGATGGGAGACTCTTGGGGATGCTTAAAGTCAAGGAGCGGGTGACCTGGCTCACTCAGAGAAAGCATGCAGAGTAAGAAAAGGGCCAAGGAGGCATCCTTGGGGTAGATTGGAGCAGATGGAAAGAGAACAGCCATTGAAGAGGAAAGTGAGCTCTAAGATATATGAGCATATGGTGGTATCTAGCCTAATCGTGTGAGAAAATGATCTTCAATACATTTCTACATGAGAAAATGGAAAATTTGAGAGACAAAGTCAAAAGACATTTTGTCTTTACAGAGCTGCCGGAGTAACTCCCAACTTGTCTTAATATATTATAGGTAATATTCAACATAATATGGTCACTAACTATAAATTACTTCTAAACTTTGAAACTGGAAAGATTAAGCCATATGATCTTGGCAGAAACCACAGTATTGAGGGAAAAAAATCCACACTTAAGAGAGGGGAAAATGTCAACTTACTTGCAAATTGATGAGTTTCAGTTTTAGTAACTCTGAAATAAGGATTCTTTGGCTACATCCCTCCTCTAGGTCCAAATGTTGGTTTGGGGAGTTGGAGGGAGATAAGTCCTCAATCTCTTTTTTAGATGTTTATCTATATTCAACAATAGAAAATAAACATTTAAAAACAAACAGGTGTCCTATAAAGATATACAGCTATAACAATTAAAAATAAAAAATAATAAAAAAGAAAAACAAACAAAAATTGTTGCAGTTGTGGCGTTTCCAATGATCATTTACAAACGTGACTCATATAGAGCTTTTGAAAAAACCTATTTTAATTGTGTATTCTGGAGAAAATTCAAAATACAGTTGACCCCTGATCAACACAGAGGTTAGAGTCACTAACCTCATGTACAGTCAAAAATTCATGTATAACTTTTGACCCCCCAAAACTTAGCTACTAACAACCTACCATTGACTGGAAGCCTTATGGATAACGTAAACAATCAATCAATACATATTGTGCATGTTGTATATGTTATATACTGTATTTGTACAATACAGTAATCTAAAGGAGAGAAAATGTTATTAAGAAAATCACCAGAAAGAGAAAATGTATTTGCTATTCATTAAGTGGAAGGGGATCATCATAAAGGCCTTCACCCTCACCATCTTCACTAGATAGGCGAGGAAGAGGAGGAAGAGGAGGGGTTGGTCTTACTGTCTCAGGCATGGCAGAGGTGGGAGAAAATCCATGTGCAAGAAGTGGACCTATGCAGTTCAAACCCATGTTGTTCAAGGGTCAACTGTATTATTAAGGCAAAGTGACTACTTACTAATTCATTTAGATAAATTTAGGAAAAGTCCAGCAATCCCATTACTGGGCATCTACCCAAAGGAAAAAAAGACATTCTATAAAAAAGACATCTGCACCAGAATGTTTATAACAGCACAATTCACAATTGCAAAGATGTGGAAACATCCCAAGTGCTCATCAATACATGAGTGGATTAATAAAATGTGGTATATGTATATGTAGAGTTCTATTCAACCACAGAAAACAACGGTGATCTAGCACCTCTTGTGTTATCCTGGATAGACCTGGAGCCCATTCTACTAAGTGAAGTGACACAAGAATTGGAAAAACAAGCACCGCATGTACTCACCATCAAATTGGTATTAACTGATCAGCACTTAAGTGCACATACAGTAGTAACATTCATTGGGTGTGGGGCCGGTGGGAATGGGGAGGATGGGATGGGTATATTCACACCTAATGGGTGTGGTGTGCACCCTCTGGGGGATGGACATACTTGAAGCTCTGACTCGGGTGGGGCAAAGGCAATATATGTAACCTAAACATTTGTATGCCCATAACATGCTGAAATAAAAATCACAATAAAAATTTAAAAAAAAAGATAAGACGAGTTCAGCATCTGGCATACCCCACATAATTTTGAAGTAGTGAATCATACTATTAATGTCTAAAGCCTCATTGTTATAATTAAATGCTGCAATGATAAATATCTATGCATTTGTCCACTAATATGAGACCAAAGACCTTTATTTCTAATTAAAGCATCCGAAAATTTGGTAGAACAGGTCTTGAACTGATACAACAGGCCAAACCATTAGTAGTAGCTAAACAGCTATTAAAATATAGCAAAATTTCTTAGTTAATCTTGACCAATAGGATAACTTGTGTCACATCAGATATTGAAAAATATATAGGTATCTTTTAAAAATGAAATTTCAAGCTGAATTTGGTTGCATGATATGTGTTTGGCCATATTTTTCTTTCTGGCTCATTCTATAGTCACAAATGCTGTTGCGCAGAGACTGCATGGTGATTAGAATACATGAGATGCAGTATATAGCTTCTGATTTTCTAAGAGGGCTGAGTTGTAAGAACTTCACATAGCTGGGGGCTTTTGATACAGATCCCCAATTGAAACAAAAACTTCTAACAGACCTGGAGAAGTTTCCATTCAGCAGGATGAGCTAACCCAAAAAACAGTCACTTCTGGCCAGCTAGCCTGCTTAGGTTGTAGCTGTTAATTTGGTAAGCAGTCTGGTTTGTTGGTTGGCAAAGTGCTGGGAAGGCTGATGTGAAACCCCAGTACACACACACACACACACACACACACACACACAATGCACACATACAAAGGTTACAATCACTGAACTCAAAGAAGAGACTCCTTTTTTTTTAGCAAATTGAAAATGAATAAGGCTGTATGTCTCAGTGTCTGTTATCCTAAAGCAAATGGTATGCAGACATCAATTGGAGCACTTGTTAGCTATTCAACTTCCAAGATTAACTCAGCAGTAACAATAAGGAATAGAAATTTTAGTAAACGGCAGAGTACCCAAAAGGAAAAATGCATTCTCAAGGTCTGGTTTCTTAGCAGTGAGCTTCCATTCCCCTTACTGAACATATGAAGTCTTAAAGAGGCAGTGTGACCCTACCCTGCCATTGCAACTCTCACCAGAGGGTGAGCTCGACTCCTTTGATAGGATAGGCAGTGTTCCAGGAGACTTGAGTGGCCATTCTAATAGAAGAGGATCATTGCCGACAGGGCAATAAAGTAGACATTCATAACATAAGAGGCCTCATTTCTCTATGTATATAGCTGCACGTTTGGATGCACTTTCCAGGTATACGTCTTAGGTCAATTCTCATTCTTTCATTTTTTAGTTCTCACTTTTTAAAATGCAAGCTTTAATATCTTAATAAGGAAGCTTTTCTCAGAAAAATAGCTTTTCGTTTTCGCGGAACTAAGTCTATACAAAAGACCAGGACATGAGCGTTAATCTCGTCATGTGGGACATGCCTCCCAACAACCCCTCTCCAGGAACCCCTTTGTGTGCATCCCACAATGACACAAATGCATCCCTGTGAGTCAGGGATGTTGCTGCCGAGTTTTCCCACAGTAAGCCTTGGAGGCTTCCGACCTGGTTGCACAGACAACCAAGAAATAAGTGACTTTGGGGCCTTGGAAATAAATTATTGGGCCTGTCGTGCCCACAGATGCAATGTTTCTGGGTCTCAATTCTTTCCTTTATAAAATTATTTCCCATTTATTCCATTTATAAATCTATTTACTCCCATTTATTCTACAGACCATTGCCAGAATGATTTTTCTAATGTTAGCTCTGATCTCTGCCTTACCCTGCTCAGTGGCCAATCTGTACCCTTAGACTGACGTGGAAACGTTTCATCTATAATCAAGACCTGCTGGTATAAAATGTCAGCCAATTGTTTAGCAATTTTCTCTCAAATTCCCCCACTTACACTCCGCCCTTGAGCCAAAGTGGACTGTTTCCATTCTCTGTGTAACTTTACACTGCTCTTTACCTGGTCTCAATCTTGTAACATCTTTCAAGTCCCCCAAAGCCTATTTCAAATCTCTTCTCTTTCCTAAAACATTTTCCTGGATCCTCCAGGTATATGTGGTTCTCCCCTCTTTCAATCACTGCCAAACCTTGTACTTCTCTTAACAAGGTGTGTATTACTCCTGGATGAGCATCTGCTTGTTTCAACCCCAGCTTCTAGTTGGACTGTAAACTCCCCAAGGACAGGCAGCATGTCTTGATCTTATCTTTGTGCCTATCACCCAAACTCTATAGCACAGCACCCTGCACAAAATGGGTATCTGTGGGAAGAAACTGAATCAACATATTTTACATTTATTTATAAACAACCAAAGGGGCGTCACATGAAGTGACACTTTGCAATGGAAGTGAAGTATTAGGTAAGAAATGTCCATAGAGAAACTTCGTGTTTGTCCCCTTTAGAGAAGAAAGAATATCTTTCCTCCAGTCCTCATACCAACCTGTTACTATCCCACACCATGAATATGCCGATGAGGTTAAGAAACAGCAAAAGAGAGAAATGGACTTCACGTTGCTACACCATGTTGCCTCCAGAGTGAAGGGACTTCTCTGTCTCCAGCACCATTCTCAGAGAGTCTGTGAATGGTGAGGAAAATGCAGAAAGAGAGGAGTTTGGGGTGAGTGGGGAGGCTCCTTACCACTAACCAAGAAAATTGGGGGACAAGGGGTGAAGGTAGCTTGAGGATGGGAAGAGAAAAGGAAAAATGGGGTACACTGGAGCACTGAATTGGAGAGAACAGACCTTCCTGTGTGTAGAGACCAAGGCTACTGGGAACACGGTCACAGCTACACAGCTCTGTTCTTTTGACTTCTTCTCTGTCTTTGCCCCTTTGCCCATGAGAGTCCACAGAGCAATGGGAGTCAAAGCTCTTGAAGATTCCTGAATTAAAAGGCACTGTGTTAAGGCAAAGTTATTATTATTATTATTATAAGGAACCTGTCATAGACAGAAACAGACACCACAATGCATAATTTTTTTAAAAAGTAAATACCACGCTGTCAAATTGGATCCTGACTGGCTGTTAGATAATTTGGCAACCGTAGCAGAGCAAATGTTCGGGTGAGGTGAGTATTTTTCCACTATTCCAGAAGGCTGGAAGCATAAACAGCAACAATTTTTGCATCAATCTTTCAGCCATGTCCATCAAATTAGGCTTTCAAGTTTAATGCTGAATGAAATACCCTAAACACAGCCGAGAACAAGCCCAGACAGAACATCCTGAAAGGGGAGAGCTGAAAGAGAGCGTGTGCACGTTCCACGTGAACGTTTCAGCAGTGTCAGAAAATGCAGCACATTAAAAAAAGAATCAGTCGGTGGATTTCTTCAATGCCTTCCCTTTTCTTGGTCCAAAGGGAATTTGCGTTTCAACTGTAGGATGCACTGTCATAGCAGCTTAGGCAGAGTTGATAGTATCAGAAGGGGAAGAGCAGTTAGCTGGACACCCTGTACTCTCCGATTAACTGGGACACTCTGAGAGCAGAGAACACCCACACAGTGTGCCTGCTACACGGCCCAGCTCTTGGTGGCAGCCGTCTCAGCACAAGGCAAGATCAGCTGTGTTTATCCGGATCTAGGACCAAGGGCATAGTTGGGAGTGTTGGGGCTGGCACGTAGCCACAGACCTGCCCACAAGCAAAGAGATTGGCTAATAATAGTTATGTTTATACCAGGGAGAATTGAAGCCACAGCAGAAGGGGAAACTAAAGACATTAAATTTTAGTAGAGCTAATTTTGGAAGAATGGGGAAAGTGCTGAAGGAAATGAAACAGGATAAATCTGTTGAGGAGAAAGCCACGAAGGAAATAGAATGTGTTTAAAGATAAATCAATGCATGACCAAAATCACTACAAGCTACCCAATCATAAATATTCCAACAGGAGGCGGAAAAAATGGCCAAGGTGGATTAAAAGCGAGGATTGATGGTGAGAGAAACAGAAACGCTGTATAATGTGAAGTTGTGGAAATATAAGAAATCAAGGATTGGCTAAAAGACAGTTATTGAATGAAAATAAAATGTGGAGAGGTAAATCTTTTGCTGGACAAACACTACTGTTTCCTTCCAGGTCTCCTCCTGTCACCCTATAAATACTTTTACTTGTAGCTTTCTGCCTGGCATCCGCTTCAGCTCTCTGGATTCAACTCATGTTTACTCTCGTATGTTCTTGACTGAAGGTAGGGAGTTGTTTTATTTGAAGATAGAGGGGAAACCCACCTCAGAAAAAGTGCTAAGGACTTAGGTAATGATTACTTTGTCTGCTAAGAAGGCTCCCCTGGCATCAGAATAAGAGGTGAGAGAAAAACTTCCCAGGTGCACAAGACTAAGTTGAGACGTAGACAGTGGAGATGTAGACAACAGACCAGCATCTCGTACAGAGAACACAGAGTCACTGATGAAGGGACACAGGAGTTTCTCTGCCTCTGTGTTCCCTGAGGGACATTCCTCTGAACTCAGTGAGGAAAAGGCTCATGTCTATCTGTGCGGCTTTGCACAAGGGTAAGGACAGCATGAGAGGTCTATGACTTTAAGCCCTAACTCCCTAATAAGTAGGTCAGTAGAAGTCTTCCAATTAAAAATGGAAATCAGGAAGGGGCAAAAATGATACCTCATGTATGAATTATCAGCAAATGACTCCAACTCAGCATGGCAAAAAGGGGAAAAATAATCCTCTGATCTGTAGAACTCAAATACAGGAGTTTTAATACTGCATTTTAATAGAGTTTGGGAGCCTCAGTTTGGTAGTAGCTTTCTTTTGGTTCAAAGATTCTGGAATTTTTTTCCAGGTACTGGTAGTTACTACTTACAGGTAACCCCCTAGGACCCCCGTCTAGAGGCCCTGCTGGGAGTTGGCCACCGGTCAGGAATCCCCAGGTCAGGAATCCCCAGCACGTTCCACCGGCTTTGTCTGAGCTGCGCTTGGAGGAGAGCAGGCATGGCCAGACTTTCCACATCTTACTTTCACAATAGAAATAGTAGCATTTCCTCACTAAGAAATCTGGTGCCGGCGAGTCCCAGAAAAGAGAGTAGGGTTTAGAGCCAGCTTGAAGACAAAAGGCAGCAGTCTGATTCTCAGATTCTGGGGAAGGCTGGGGAAGAAGAGTCTGTGCTTGGCTATCCTAATGCCCCAGCTCATAGTATGTCAACAACAGAAATTAGGAGACAGCTGTACCCAAGTCAAATAGTATCTCCCCACACCCCAAAATGGATGTGACCTTATTTGGAAATAAGATTGTTGCAGATACAATTAGTTAAATTAAGATGAGGCCATATAGGATTAGGGTTGGCTCTAAATTTAATGACTGGTATCCTTATAAGAAGGCCACGTGACTGCACCTACGAATAGCCACTGCACTCCAGCCTGGGCAATGTAGCATGAACCTGTCTCAAAACAAACAAAACAAAACAGAAAAAAACAAACACAGGTGAAGATACAGATACAAACAGCGACACCCAGAGGAAAGATGGCCAGGTGAAGACAGAACAGAGACTAGAATGATGCAGCTACAGGCCGAGGAACACCAAGGACGGCTGGCAACCACCAGAAGCTAGAAGGAGGCAGGAAGGATTCTTCCCCAGAGCCTTCAGAGGGAGCATGGCCCTGCCGATTTTGGACTTCTGGCATCCAAAACTGTGAGACAATAAGTGCCTATTGTTTTTAGGACAGTTTGTAGTGCTTTGTTATGGCAAGTCTAGGAAACTAATACAAGGGTTATAACAGGTGGATATTCTGACAAGAACCAAGAAAGGAGTGAGGGAACTCTCAGAACAACCACAAAAAGCTGACCCAAGCACAATAAAAGCACAGCTCCCAGGGCCTTTTACCATGGAGTAAACAACTCATTGCAGCACACACACGGTTAGCGGCAAAGGGAGAAGTCAGTGGACATTTAAAACATTGAGTCTCAGGACAATTTTGATGTGTATGAAAGCAATGTTTTAATGCCCATTGGCCAGACACTGCAAAGGGAATGGTATCAGACAGGGGCAGAAAAGAACGTGTCTTTTGTTTCCAAGGGGCAGTGTTTTTAGCAGCACTCTGCTGGAAGCCATTCTTTCCTGCCCAAAAGCACATGGGGAAAATAAATGGCTCCTCCTAGCAGATTGGGAGGAGAGAACAAAGACTGTGGGAATCAGTACTGGAGGAGACTCAGGCACTTAGAATAAACCATGGAAGTTCAGGCTGGGAAGATGCGTGGACAATTGCTTCTCAGATATTCTTCTACTTGTTTACGGCCAATTACTTGTTCCATTCCTCCATATGTCGTTACAAGTCTTCATGACTTTCCCTGGAGCCCCAGCCTCCTCCTGTCCTCTCCTCTTTCTTAGCTTTGTACATTCTTGTGTTTCACTTCACGGAGAAAATTTGGGCCTTCTAACATCGATCCCCTCACCCTTCTGCCCGCTTTACTGCAAGTATCCCTTATATGTGTTTCCCTTCTGTCCTGGAGCAACAGGTGCCCCTGTAAGTTCGAAGTCAACTTATCCACCCGAACTCTGTACCTTCTACTCTTCTCAGAGACCTGGTTCCACCGGTTATTGCCTCTGTCATGTCCTCAGCCTCTTCTCATTCCCTTCAGTATGAAACACATTCAATCCTTCTCAATTTAGGAAACCTCTCCCTGGCTTCTGTGAAAGCTCCCGTGGCCTTCAGTAACCACCCTCTCCTGTTCCCTCCCTTCTTGGAGCTTCTCAGAAGAACAACTGCATTCAACAGAATCTTTTCTGCACCATCCTATTGCAGTCTGGCTTTTGATCTTACTACATGGAAGCCATCCTAGCCAAGGTGGTTGCCAAATTTCTAGTTCTTAATCTTAGTTGATAATTTGGTCATATTTGATATTGCCCCACCTCTTGAAATTCTATCCTTCTTTGACTTAAATGACATCTTTGCCCAAAGAATATCATCCACACCCACATCATACTACATGCTGATGTCTCTCAGATATATATCCAAAACTCTAGTCTTTCTCATTACATTCACATCCCACAGGCCTTCCTAATCCAGCAGGTTCAAAGTTATACTAATCAATCAGCTCCCTTGTTCTTCCTCTTGTTCTCTACTCCTTAGCTCTTTTCATTCTTTACCGATAATTCAACTAAGGTTTCTTAAAGCACCAAGTATGTAGGTGCTTGGTCTTAAGCTTGCAGAGATAAAGAAAATCTCAAAGATCAGCAGCAGAGAAAGACAGGCAAGTATCTATGTCCTAGTTTAACAAGAGAAGCAAAACTGGAAGAATGTACAAGAAGTAGAGGTAGCATGGAAGAGAAGATGAGCGTCTGGATCTGGGCAGGAGTGAGATTACGTCAGAGTGTCAGGGAATGTTCCCAAAGATCAGTGAGGTTGTCTCTTCCCTCAAAGAGCTGCGTACTGGTCTGTCTTAGACAGTGCCCACCACACTCCATCACTCTAGCCTGAATCGTGGGAGTTTTCCTAGAGTTACCTTCTAGGACTAATTCCTATAAGTTCTACATGCAAAAAAATCTCTCAAAATTTTTTTCTTGGACAACTTAATTTATCTCCTAATTGGCTGAAATCCTGTTTTATCGCCAATTCTACATCCATGAGAACAAGGAGTCCATCTGCTTTGTTCACACCTGTGTTGCGCATGATTAGATCAATTTCTGCACTTAATAAATAGCTGTTGAAGGCAAGCATGCTTCAGAGTGGTGTTCCTATCACTAAAACCTAGATCTCGTCATGCCATGTTACTCTTTATGAATCATCAGTGCTCCTTGTTGCAATTGAATACAATTAAAAATTGGCTTGGCAAACAAAGTCCTTTATAGTCTGGTCTCTGCAGACCTTTATCAGTCTCATTTTCACCAGTTCTTCTGTTCACCCTCCTTTTAGCCACATAAAACTACCAGTGACCTGTCAGCAGATGTATCACACTCTTTCAAGTTTCTGTGCCTTTGATTGTACTGTTCCCTCTTTTGAAACACATTTACCTTCCGGGTCCTTGAGGTGGACCTCTATTCATCTTTTAAGATTCCGTTCAGGTATCTTTTTATTTTTCCCATTCATTCTTTCTGACCAAATAAGGAAGGCCATGCCTTCTTGATCCTCCGAGCTAGACTCTCCCAACGCTGATCACTAATTATCTCTTTGCCGTATTTACATATCCTCTTCCCCACATGCAACTGTGAGCTCCTTGAAAACAAGAACTGGGAGGCAGAACAACAAAACCAACCTCATTAGCAGGCAGTGATGTCACTCTTGGGTCAAAGAGAACACCAAAAATACAAACAAATGCAGGCTGAGATGAGATGCTCCTTTTATTATACACATGTTGCTGTCTCCCTGGGTGGAATTATATTACGTTTATATAAGAAGGCAGTCAAGTGTGTAATATATTTAGAAAGATTTCTATCAAAATGGTTTGGATTTTTGAAAATATTTGGGAGCTTACAAAGGATAAGCT
The DNA here is from genome assembly GCA_004363605.1 of Indri indri. Lineage (NCBI taxonomy): Eukaryota > Metazoa > Chordata > Mammalia > Primates > Indriidae > Indri > Indri indri. The sequence continues at coordinate 24,314 of RJWJ010005039.1, read as the reverse complement.
TTAATTATCTAAAGACTCATTGGTATGGAACATCTCATTGCCTTCCAAGGCTAGATACGGATATGCACAAAGGTCACAAAACATGCAGCAACACCTTCAGAGCAAATCTGAGATGACAAACTCCACCAGTGCGATCTGCACTGTGGAGCCCCAGAGGAAAAACTAGAAAGACAGTGGATAAAAGCCAAAAAACTGAGGAGACTACAAAACATTCGGCAGGAGAAGGAAAAGGGGAGGTGGTGCTGAGGGAGGAACAGAAAGAGAACTTTCTTCTTTTAGACACAAAAGGAGACTGCTGCTTATACAGTGTTTTCAAACTCATGATATTGAGCATGCTTTTGACTCTCTTGATTTGCAAAGCAGGATTATGGATAGGAACTAATTGATCAAGCTGCAGAGCTCTCCAGAATTCAGTAATACTGGATCTCAGTTAAAACGTAACAAACATGTCTGGAGAAGCCACATAAAATCCTGGGGTTGGGTTCAAATTCTGAGCTGCAGATGTAAGTTGGTCAGTTCTTAGCTCTGATCCAGTGTCTCTCCAGTTCTGGAAGCTTTGCGAGATTAGTTTAGTTGGTAAAGGACAGAACTTTGTTGTTTTAATAGTTGATTATTTATTTTAATGTGCTTTTGGACAGTTATAAATATAGCGTCTTATTCATGACTTTATATGCTTAATATGATTTTTTAAAAAAAGTAAATATATTCAAAGAAAAATAGCGATAGTACCCATGCCATGTACCTATGGAAAAGGCTACTCCGGTGATACAGGAATAACTGGAGTTTCGGGAGATGCTGAGTAAGAACGATGCTCACTTTTGGTTTTTTAAATTTGTGCCTATTTGTTTAATCTTCATGTTTACAACTAAATGAGTATAAATTTGTGAATTTTTATTTCTGGCATGGAGATAAAGGAAAACGGATAGAAAAGGGGGAGGAGATAAGGAAAAGGGGAAGCAAGTAAGGAAAGTTCTAAAACCACACAAGTTCTAAAAACCAGCCTAAGAAAACTAGCAGAAATGAGCATGTTGAATGCAGTGTGCACAGCAGTCTGCATGAAGATGCAGCTCTATTTTATTTAGAATCTGGCTCTCTGGAGTGGCCTGGGGAGACAGGCACCTCATTTTCTGGAGGGGCCCAGAAAAAACAGCAGTCGCTCGGCATTCTTGCCAACATCTTGCACAAACAGCACACAGCAGTGGCTCAATCCAACAACAGACACCATCCCTGAGCGCTCAGGGCCTGTTCTCTCAGTAGAAACTAGGATCCTGGAGGCAAAAAAAAAAAAAGGTTTTTTAAACTTCCTTTCTTTTTTCAAATTACCTCTTCTAATTGCATGCTTGGAGTTGGTAGGAATTTAACAGAAAAGAAACCAGAATGAGAAACGTACCAGAAAAGGCAACACAGAGGCATGTCATGTCAATTCTGCAAAAGATTGTTGAAACAGGAGCCAGTAACTAGATCTGCCAGAATAAAGGTCACATTTCAGCTCCTAAGGGGTGCTCTGTGGTCTTTGCTAGAAGGGTCTAGCCTTTGGCCCTTGGACATTTCTCAGCCTCATCTCTGACCACTCCAGCTCGAATGGTCCATCCTTTCAGCCTAGCTGGTACCTCCTTATTTTTCACAACTCAGCCCATCCTCACTTCTTTCATGTGACTTCCCTGGTTCCCATGGTCTCAGTCAGATCCCGTGCTCTGGGTCCCCATAGTGCCTGCTTCCCTTTTTCCTCCCTCCCTTCTTACTTCCTTTGTTAGATCCTTCAGCAAATATTTATTGAGCACCTACTATGTCCCAACAACTGTCCTACACACTAGAGCTATAATAGGTGGAACCCTGTTTTCATGGAGTATCAGTGGGGAGGGTGGGGACAAGGAACAAAACACAGCCTTGCCAAAAGCACCCCAAATTATAAGCAACATGATTTTTTATTAATATAATAAATGTTCTGTAATGACAATAAAAAGGGTCATGTGATGTGACCTGACAAGGTTAGTTTATTTTAGATGGGATAGACAGAGAAGGTGTCTCTGAAGAGATCATTTTAAACTGAGATCCTGATGACACAAAGGAGTCATAAATGGAAAGATCTGGAAGGTCAGCAGCAATAGCATATGCAAAGATTCTAAGATAAGGAAGAGCTCTCAGGTGTTTCAGGGACAGAAACAAGACTAGTGGGGCACAAGTGGAGTGAGCATAGAGGGGTCAAGGTGTGAGGTAGGGATCAAATTGGTAGGTAGTGGGTTTAGGCCAGGAAGGTGGTTCCTATGGGTGGAGAAGCCAGGGACCAATCAGGGGAAGGGACTGCAGGAAAACACAGAACACCTGATAATCATTTGGTAACATTCCACCCCTCCTATAAGCCCGCCCCCGACTGGGCCAATAAAAGGAAACCACCTGCAAATCCTCAATTTCTTTCTCCGCTTGTGGAGACTGACCCATTCCTCTCTCTGGAATGTGTTTTCACTTTGGGTAGCTTTCTTTTTTCAACTTTCACTTTGTATAGTTTCTTTCTTTTCTGTAATAAACCATTTGTGTGGGATTGGTTTGTATTTGTGATCACGCCGTCCTTGGCTCAACTTTGTGCCAGTACTCACTCTTGACGCTGGGAACCGAGGACCAGGGAACATTGAGATAGATCTAACAAAGGTGAGGTCAAAGAGGCAGGCAGGGGTCAGGTCCCCTGGGGCCTTTTAGGCTATGGCAAGTCACTTGGATTTTATTCTAAAGGCACTGGAAGCCACCTACATAAGTGGTGAGGTGGGAGGATGTTATTAAAATCACCTGGGGATCTGTCTCTAGTTTAGGACTGTTAAAAAAAATTAGGCTGGGCACAATGGCCACACCTCTAATCATAGCACTCTGGGAGGCAGAGTTGGGAGGATTGCTTGAGGCCAGGAGTTTGAGACCAGCCTGAGCAAGAGCGAGACCCCATCTCTACAACTACGAAAAAATAGAAAGATTAGCCAGGCATGGTGGTGCATGCCTGTAGTCCCAGCCACTTGGGAGGCTGAGGCAGAAGGCCCACTTGAGCCCAGGAGTTCCAGGCTGCAGTGAGCTATAACGACGTACTGCACTCTGGTCCAGGAGACAGCGCAAGACCCTATCCACCCCCCACCCCCCCAAAAAAAATTAAAAAATAAAATAAAATAAAACAAGATCACCTGGGGAGCCATTTTGAAACTTGCTTGTCTGCCAAACATTCCACACATTCTCTCTTGGGGAGGCCAGGCGTTAGTCACATTTGGTGAGCCACTGACCTGGATGCTCTGTACACATATCAAACTTGACACGTTCGAAACCAACTCACTTTCCTCCCCTCACTTCTCTCCACCTGCTGGCTTTGGCACTTCACAGTCATCCAAGTTGGAAATCAGAGTCATCCTTGATTCCTCCTTCACCTTTCAACTAGATTTAATCAGTTGAACTTGTTAATTTTAGCATCAAAATATCTCTGGATATGGTCCCTTCTCTTCTTCCCCATTGCCAACCGCATTCGTTCAGAGGTCCAGCATCCTTCACCTGACATTCACCATGGCCTCCTAAACTTGCCCGTGGTCTCCACGTGCAAAGTATCTTCCATATCGTGGTCAGCGTTCTCTTTCACAAATGAGGGGTGTGGCCACAGTGAATAAATCTCTGTCTCAAGGGTAGTATACTGACGTTTCCTTTCCAGATATTGCCTGTTAAATATCACTGATAACTCCATGTGCTTTCAGGATGAATCTCAAGTCCTTATCATGGTTTATCAGATCTTTTCGAATCTGCTTCAGCTTATGTTCCCGACACCTCTCTAACATCCTAGTTCCTACAATGACTTTTTGCTTCTAGAATACTCCCTGCCTTTTCATGTCTCTCTGTCTTCTCACAAGCTCTTTCCTCTTCTCCCTAGGCAGACTTCACTTGCGTTTTAAGTTCCAGCTCAGATGAATCCTGCCTTGTACGTGTAGGTGGTCCATCACCAGTGCCTCTATGTACAGCACTTAGCACTTCGTATTTTTAGGACTTCTCATTTTGGTTATAAATATTTGTATCCCTGTGAGCTTCTCAAGAGCAGAGGTCAGGTCACAATTATCTGTTTATGTCTAGCACCTGACAGTATCTGGCACAAAGTGCACAAAAGATATTCACTGATGGATAAACCAGTGAATTACCTTTTCTCCCCCCATCCATTTGCCATGTATTTTTACGTCTGTTCAGTGTCCCCTCTGGACACTTCCTCAGTCACAGCTTTAAATAATGTGAGGTGATGCTAAATTGGAATTATCTTGGCACAGTAACTGTATCCGAGATTTAACTGAGTTTAGGCCAAAAGATTTCATTTTTCAAGTCGTTTGCCAAAATGGCTAAAACAGACACAGGCAGACACTGCTTTAAATATGGGTTGCTTCCTCTTTGTTCGGGGGAGTTACTGGCCCACTTTAAAACAGGTGAAAGCTCCCCAGGGGACAAAAGCAATGATCATTCCTTTTAGTTTAACTACAGGTAGGACAGCCACTCGGAGACACTGGAGCATTTGAACTCTTTGTCCTGGCGCTTTTATTTGGGTTTACCTGATGCAGTGCTCTGCTAAGAACTTGCTAATGAAAAAGAGGTGTTATTAATGATGGCCTGTGCTTAGAAGTCTAGGCAAGAAGGTCAGCGATATCTGGAAAGAAGATGTCAGTATGTCTGCCTTAGATGGAGGCTTACCCCCTGCACTCACAAAGCATAGCCCAGAAAGCAAAAGGAAGTCAGGCTGAGCTGGAATACTTTTGATGCATAATCATATTGAAACACAACCAGATCCCAGGGAGAAGGGGAGCTGCTGTTGCAGAGATTTCTGTGTTGCTCACTTGAATTGTCCAGCTGTGTCCACCTTTACCTGGACAATGAGAACGTTAGCTTCATTGAGCTGTGCTCTCATTCCATAGAAGCTGTGTTGCCCAACTTCTCAGTGATGCCAATCCCAATATTGGCAGGCTTCCATTTTGTTAGCTATAAAATAGGAGAATTCACGTCTAGGAGAGTAGGACTCTGAGTTCAGAAGAACCAAAGATTGCTCACAAGGCGGTACGGCGTACGTCATGAAAGGCTGCACAGAGCTCTAGGCTTGGAGCAGTACTTGGAAGAATGCACAGGATTTCCAGAGAGGAGCGGAGAGCTGAGTCAAGGGGTTATCAATGTGCAGAGGGTAGAGCACATTCTGAATTCAGTGAGTAAACCAATTTTGTAGGAGAGCCAAGTCCTACCATATCTATTATTTAAATCTTTTATCTGCTAACATTAATCAAGATCCTTCTATAGGCTGAACACCACACTAGAAGGCTGGGGAAGCACAGAAAAGAGACATACTTTATGTCCCCAAAGAACTAGTAGTCTAATGGAGGAACCAAACTTGTAAACATGTTCAGAGGAATATGATCAATGCTATAGTAAGAGGTGTAAGCAAGTGCCTCGGAAGCACACAGACAGCACTGGCTGCCTCACTGCCCAGAGGAATCACAGAAACCTTCATGGAGGTGGTGACAATTGGACAGGTCTTAAAGATAAGCAGGAGCTCACTATATAAGGCAGCAAGGGAGCTCCAGCAGAGAAGAGGATCCCTCTAAATCTTGCCTCTTATTCTTGCTCTTATTCTTATTCTTGCCTCTTATATGAACCTTAAGGTACTTAGAATTTCCTTAATGCTTCTCGTATGTGCCAGACTCATGTTCAGCTCATCACCCATGGAGTGTGCCCATTGCTAAATGTCAAGGTCCAGCACCTCCCTGAAGCTTTCCATGTGATCTCCCCAACTGTATGAGTTGCAAAAATGATATTCCAGCTGTCCAAAGATGATACAAAACAGTGTATAGCAGTGTACGGGCTTCTACAACTCATGCAAAGGAACTGCTCATTCCAGACCTTCTACTCCTGTTCCCAAAAACATCCCAGGAAAATGCAATGCCAAGTTAACAAATGGCTGCCACTATTCCAGCCCACAGTGTTCTCTCCCTGTTTGGAAATTCTAAAACACCCTTAGTTTGCACTGCCAACTTAGCATATATATAAATGTATCATTTTAAAAATAAATGTATCATTTTAATTGTTTCTTGTGTGTTAGTTGTATCTCACTAATCAGACAATAGTTGTATAGTTAGTTGTATCTCACTGGACAACAAGCTTCTTCATGATGGGATCCAAGACTCACAATCTTCTCTAAGTAGCATGATCCTGTGTCCTGGGACACCAGTGGCAATCCCAGTTACACCAGTTACATGGGTGCCCTACTTAGAAGCTTCCCACTAACCAGCTCTATGCTGGAAACATCTATCCACTCAATTTCAGGCATGCAGAAAATATCTGATTAATTGATTTTCTCCAAATGTTCACTAACCACCTGGTCCTGAAGACAAAATGTCTCGGAGCATTGCCTCATCTGTGTCTGCAGCTCAAAGGCACCCATTGGATGGAATACTGGAGTATGGGACACATGAGTTTGGGACATCCATTGTCCTCTAACCCCAGGCACTCAAACCTAATAGGCCCAGAATTCATCCTCGCCACTTCACCCTGATAGCTGTTCCTTCTCCCTCATTCTCCATCTCGGAGATTGGCATCCATTCTGTCACTCAAACCAAAACCCTGTGACACATCCTCCACTTCTAAGTAGAGTAGCCATGAAGTTTATCATACTTGAGAGTGAAGGGAAGCACCAACAGTAATTACTCTGGTACAATAGAGACCTCTCTGGCCAAACCAGGACCCATGATGACTCTGCTTCTTACTTTCTCTGACCACTTCCTTCCTTGATGATCCATCACCAAATCCTGTCGATTCCATCTCCTAAACATCTCGGGGGCCCTGCCGCCCCTGTTTCAGATTGCCATCATCTCCTGTTTAGATTATGGTGAGGGCTTCCAGACACATTTCCCTGCTTACAGTCTTTCTAGTTTCCGGTCTATTTTCCACCTAACAGAGGGATCTTTCTAAAACATGCACATAATTATCTCCCTCCTATACTTAAAATCTTCAGCGGTCTCACACTTTTTTTTTTTTTTTTTTTTTAGGATAAATTCCAGACTCTTCAATCAGGTCCCAACTTACCTCTTGAACATCATTTCTCATTGCTCTTATCTACTTTTACCCTGGGGATTTATGCTGCAGCCAGATCGGGGTACTTCAAATTGGCTGCAAATGTTGTACTCTTGTCATTTCCCAATCTCTGCACGTGTCCTGCCCAGCGCCTGAAACCCTTGTCTTGCCCAGGCCTCTTTCACAGGGTGAACTTTTCTTTATCCTTCAGCAGTCCTCCAATCTTACCCTCAAGGCTTACACCCACACTCCAGCCAGCAAGTGGAATGACCTAGCTAAAATACAAATCGAACCACGTCACTTCTTTGATCAAATTATGCCGTCATTTCTGATCCCCTACAGCATAAAACCCAAGTTCCTTGGTAGATCTCTGCAGACACTGATTTTTCCTGCCCTGTCTTTGCTCTTAATGTTTCATGTGCCCATAATGCCCCTCCATATTTTGGGAGGGTGCTGGGTTTGAATCTTTGTTCTATCACTTATTAGCTGGGCGATCATGGGCAAAATTTTGACCAATTTGTGTCTTACTTTTATCCTCAGTGCGACTATGCCAGAGAGTTATTGTGAAGATGACATGAATTAGTATTGTAAACATTGCACATAATAAGCTTTAAATGAGTATTTGTCATCATACTTATTATCCTTATTGTTGGTGATGTTCTAGCAATCGTCTCCTTCAAGGAATTTTTGTTCAACCCCAAGGTTTCATTCATTCATTCAGTAATATTTATTGATCCCCTACAGGGTTCCAGAGACTCTGCTATACACTTAGAAATAAAGACGAATAAGGTAGTCTTTGCTTTCAGGAACATTATAGTGTAGTCCTCTTCCCATGATACTAGTGGCGATCATATCACTTTATCATAATGTATCAAAATCATCTGTTCATTTGTCGCCTTCCCCGGGGGATTGCAGGATCCTCAGAGGCAGAAATGGATTTATTTACTTTGAATCTGCCAATGCTAGTATACTTCCTGGCACGTGGTAGGTAATTTCAATTACTGTTTGTTGAACTGAATAAATACCACACTTCATCATTCTAGTCTTACTCAACTCTTGGCAAATATTCTTCAAGCAAGTCTCAAATTCATAAAAACTAGTTTATATCAGTTCTAAAATTTCCTTTCTTGTTTCTGCTGTGCTGAACAAACTAAAAGTGCTACTGTACTATTTATTTATTATCTGATTGTTTCAGAAGTCTGCAAACTTTAGACACAGAATCTGCTACGGCATCTTATAAGTTATGGATGGAAGTGAAACTACATTTGTTTTGGCTAGCTTTTCTTAGTAAGCTCCATAGAAATAATAATTGCATACTTCTCTGGAAGCATCAATAACAGTTCTTCACTGTGGACAAATTTCAGCAAGGATCTTCATAACCTCAAGCCATCCATCCATCTTTCTCACCTTCCTTTTTCTCCTCCCTTCATCCATCCATCCATCCATCCACCCATTTATTCACCAACTAATAGAGATTAAACTCTATGACCAGAATAGTGTCTGGGCACTGACACTTGTGAATTTCGCATGTTTCTTATAGAACTTTCAGCATTTCAGTAGGAATAAAGGAAAAGATTGTTATTGGCATTTTTATCTAATCATAAACCATTTATCAGAGTTTATATGTCATATCTGAGGAAAGTGATGTTTTTAAGAAAGCAAAACATTTTTTAAGTTGCTTTGAGAAAGCAAACATGAGTAAACAGATAAAAGTTCTGGGAATTTAATGGAGCTTGAACCTTAGGAACTAATGAACAAATGAAGAGAAATGATCATGTGCTTCTAAGTTAAACAGTGAATTCCCCACTGCCCACTTGGTGAATTGTAATCACTACCAGTGCCAAGTGTGCTAAGGATGCCAATAAATCCACCGCCCTCCCCCACAATCAAATTTAATTGACCTGGAATAATTGCAAAGAATACCAGTCACAGTAAAAGGGAAAATGCTTACCATGAACTCGTTCTGTGGTTGCACACTATTAGAAGCAACACATCAAGAAACACTTCCTTCTAAGACAATCTCACAAGAGCAATTCTGCCACCATAGTCCACGGTGTTCAGTTTTCCCAAAGTCTCGTTCCAAAAAAAAAAAAGTTCAGGCCTAGATATGTCATTTCCTGCATAGTTGTAGAGCTCCACCTGCTGAACAAGGCATGGACCAGCACACCCTGAAAGCCAGGAAATCTCAAGGGCAATGAAAAGATTGGATCAAACATATGATGACAAGGAAATGATCACACACTTAGTCTTGCAAGAGCTCCTCTGCAGGAGCCCCGAGCATGTCAACCTTCATCTGACATGGTTACATGGCCTTAACGACAAGGTTAACTTCATTAAACATCAACAAGCAAAGATTGTATTGTTATCTTTCATAGCCTATTTCTATGAGATTATTAGGAAGTTGGAAGAATTTAGGGCTGTTCCCAGACTTACCGATCTTCCCTCTGCCGTATATGGGGACATTTAGCCCCAAATCCTGTATTGAACACATACAAATATATCCAACTGTGAATGTCTGATGATATCATCCCCGAAGAGCTTGTTTTCTCTCTCTGCTCTTAACCCATCGCAACATTTTCCAGGTGTTTCCCTTGAGAATGGACCATCAGCACTTCACAGAGTACACTGCCCACCTGCTCTTCTGAAAGCAGCAACCCACAAGCTCAGCAGCAATATCAGAAGTAATTATAGCCTGTGTCTCATCGTGAAATTTGAAAAGGCTGGCAAGTGAGACCTCTTCTGTGGAGGACCTTAGAGAGACATTCCACCAAAGAACAACCTTCAAGCCTTCTGGGCTCTCTCACTGTCTGAAAGATCCTAATTCTTTATTATTAATTATTCACTGCTTCCTAGGATTCCCTAAGTCTTTCTAGTTATCTAAAAAATATAAACACTGTCTTTTCATTATCTCATCTGTGGATTTTACTTCCTCACTCTGAGTTCTATTTTGCTAGTTTCTTACTTATTCCAGAACAATCTAATGGATCATCAGCTCAATAGTTGGATGCCTGGTGTCCTTTTGCCCAGAATCAGCTATCCACCTGGAGGTAGTCATCTACAAGGGAACAGACACACCTGGGCAGGGACCCTGCTGGGAACCTCTGAGAGACCATGCAAATCAGACCAGCTTTTCCAAGTGCTGAAATGAACCTGCGGCAGCCTTGCAGGCAAAGGTATATTTTAGGATAACAGCACTGCATATTTAAAAGTTAAATCCCCTGTTACACATTAGTGTTTTTCTCTCTCTCTCTCTCTCTCATTACATCTCTGACACACAGATACAATCTGTTTCTTACTGTGTCTGTGTCTGTCTGTCTTTTTCTGTGACTTTCCTCACTCTCCCTTCCCCCCTCTTCTCTCTCTCTCTCTCTCTCTCTCTCTCTCTCTCTCTCTCTCTCTCTCTCTCTCTCCCCATCTGCTTCTTCACCCTTCTTCATCTTGCTTTCCCTAATGTACCCCTTTCATTAAAACAGTACAATTCTATTGCCAAATGGCTGCCACTAAGTGGGTCACATGAGCCTATGTGCCTTACTCTGTTCTTAGGTTATTTTTCTTGTATTATAGAGACCTGAGAGAATAAGAGTTTTACAGAGAGGAAGAAATTGATGTTTTTGTGTCCCCAAGATTTGAATGCTTGAGAATGGTCCAGCTGTCTGCCCAAAGATATATAGAGAAGCATGCCTCTGACAGTATGAAGTGCCAAGTCTTCTGACTATGCCAAGGCAATAATCAGCAAATTGATAACTTCACAAGAAGGGATGTGAAGCTGAACCCAGGCCACAGGCTATCAGGGTTCAGATTCAGGCCAATCTGATGAGTTTAGAAAATCAATCCAACAGCCAGCCACATCAACATCTGATGGACACACCGAGTGGAACTGCAGCCAGCCTTCATAATCAGGAAGAGGAAAGGAGGATATTAGTAAGAAGGAGCAGGAAAGATGATCAGAAATGATCAGAGTGGACAATGACAACTGCAGGGAAGCTTTTCTTTTCTTTTTGTTTCTTTTTTTAAACTCAAAATAAATATATTCCAAGTTGAGAAATGAGCCACTAAAATAAATAAAAATTAATTGAAGTCACTCCAGAGGGTGAGTGTTTTTCACCTACTAAATGGGCAAAGATTCTAAACTGAGAATGCCAAGTGCTGGCAAAGATACGGTGGAAAAAGCAGTCTTAGGATACTCATAAAATGACAGATTGGTACAATGGTTTTGGAAAGCGGTCTGACAGAACATTGAGATCCTTAAAATTTTTCATATCCTTTGACACAGTAATACAACTTCAGGTTAGAATTCTAAAATTATATTCTGAAATGAATAAAATATTAATGTACAGGGATGTTCATCACAACATTATTCATTATTGCATAAAGAAAGAAAAACTAGAAACAACTTGAATATCTACCAATAGGGAAATAGTTAAGGAAAAAGTAGTTTGTGAAGGATTTTAAATATAGAGAAATGCTTATGTACAGTGTTAGAAGAAACAAAGAAAAATATAAAATAATCTAAACTACAATGACATGAGTAAGAAAAATTGAATGTGGAATTATAAATAATATTTTCCTTCTGATTTTGTCATGCTTTAAAAATAAAGCAAGGATTTTTTTAAAGCCTTACAAAATCTCTACGATATGCAAATATTGTTTTAATAATCAGGAAAAAACATAGCATTCTTTTGGCTGTCATCTGAGAGCTAAGGGCTTTCCAATACTTCGATTGAGACTTCAGAATTTAAACTCTTCTCGCCAGTACACAATGCTTGATTAGCTAAAATGTTCATTTAAAGCATTAAAATAATCCTCTTAGTTCACCGTAGTACATTCTACTTTTATCCTCAGAAAACCGTACACTCGAAGGCAGAAATTTACTCATATAAATCTTTTAACTAGACTCTCCAACCAATTCTCTGAAACATGGCTCCCTGAGAAAAGAAACTGTATAAGTGTTTCCTTCTGTGATTCTTTGACTCTCTGATAACTTTCTATAATTATCCTTTATTGAATTAAATTACCACAGCCCTGATTACTCACCCACACATACGATTTTCAGAAATCTTTTGGAGCAGTTTCCCAAATCCTCCAGGGTTTTCTGTAGTTGCAAAATCAGAGGGTTTAGCTAAACTGGATATTGCATACAAATACAGTGTTACAAGTTGGCTTACAGAAGTTCTCTGGGAAGATTTTAGTAACCATATTTTGATGAATAAATGGAACTAGTAGAGTGTCCCAATCATGTTCCGAGATAGCTGTAGCTGGGAAAGGATACTCTTGCTTACAAACCTCTTCCTGGGGCCATAGGGAAGGCCCCAGGGTATCCTAGGACTGTAATTGCTAACCATTTCCATCTAAATTTAGTATGCTGTCCCAGAAACTGTTGTCTGATAATTCAAAATTGTTTTCAGACCTATATTTATCAGATATATGTACTGGAAATACTTTTCCCCAGCCCGTGGTTTGCTGATTCATTTCCTTAATGCTGACTTTTAAACAATTTCATGAAGTCCAATATATTTTTTTTTCTGACAGTTTTAGTGTTTCTGTGAAATATTTGTCTATCCCAAGGTCACAAAGATATTCTTCTATGTTTTCTTCTAGAATCTTTTGAGTTTTAGCTTTGAAGCATAGGTCTATGATCCATTTCAAATTAATTTTTGTGAGGTGGGTTTGAAAGTTGATTTTCTCCAAGCACATGTTCAATTGCTTCAGAACTATTTTGTTGGGAAAAAAAACAAAACCCACTTTGTCTATTGAATTCTCTTGATTCATTTGTTGAACATCATTTCACCATTCATGTGTAGTGTTTATGACTGGACCCTACACTATTGTGTTCCACTGATCTATTTGCAGATTCTTATATCAATATCACACTTAATTACAGAACTTAATAGTGAGTCTTCAGATCATGTAGTGTAGGCCTTCCAACTCAGTTCTTCTTCTTCTTTTTTTTTTAAGATTATTTTGGCTACTCTAGGTCTTTTGCATTTTCAGATACATTTTACAATGAGCTCTTCAGTTTCTACAAAATGTCTGTTGGGATTTGATTGAGTGTGCATTGAATCTACAGATAAATTTAAGGACAATTCACATCTTAAGAATACTGAATCTTCTTATTCATGAATATGGTATATATTCCCATTTATTTAGGTCTTCTTCAATTTTTCTTGGGAATGTTTTGTAGTTTTCAGTGTGGAATCTTCTGTCTTTCGTTAACTTCATTCCTTAGTATTTCATGGTGCTTGAATTCTATTTTAAGTAACCTTAAAATTTTTTCATTCTCCTATTTTTTTGCTGCTGGCTTATAGAAATGCAATTGATTCATGTATATTAATCATATATCCTGTGACCTTGCTAAATTTATTCTAGTACAGACAGTCCCCAACTTATAATGTTTTGACTTACAGTTTCATTACTTTACAATGGTGTAAAAGCAATACACATTCAGTGTAAACTATACTTCAGGTACCCATACAATCATTCTGTTTTTCACTTTAAGTACAGCATTCAATATATTACATGAAATACTCAACACTTTATTATAAAATAAGCTTTGTATTAGATGATTTTGCTCAACTAAAAGCTAATGTAAATGTTCTGGGCATGTTTAAGTGGGCTAGGCTAAGCTATGATGTTTGGTAGGTTAAGTGTATCAGATATATTTTCCACTTACAATATTTTCAACTTATGATGGGTTTATGGGATATAACCCCACTGTAAGTCAAGAAGCATCTGTAGTTGTTTTGTATATTTATTTTAGCATTTTCTATATAAACCATCATGTTATCTGTAAGTAAAGACCATTTTACTTCTTTATTTCCAATCTGTGTATTTTTTTCTTGTAGCTTTAGTAGTGTAAAGTTGTCATATAAGAAACTGAACATGTGTAATATATATAGTTTGATAAGTTCTGACATATGATAGACCCATAAAACCATCACCACAATAAAATAACAAACATTTCCACTATACTTAAGCTTCTTCAGCCTTATGTACTCCCTCCCTTTTACCCCTCCCTATCCAAATGCCTTTTATTTATTTTATTCATGTCCTTGGCTAGAGCTCCAAATTGCATACATCAGGATGAAAGACAGAATATCACTATAGATGCTACAAATATTGAAAAGATAGTAAGAGAATATTATGAATACTTTTATGCCAGCATTTGACAACTTAGAGTAAACAGACAAATTCCTTGATAAATACAACTTACTAAAACTGAACCCAAAAGAGATGATAAATATGAATTGCTCTATATCTATTAAAAGTACTGAATTCATTGTCAAAATCCTGCTCACAAAGAAAACGAATGAAAGGCCCAAATGGCTTTACTGTTGAATTCCACTAAATACCAAAGAAAAACATAATACCAATACTACACAAACACTTTTAGAAAATACAAAAGAAAGAAACACTTCCCAGTTTGAGTTCTAGCTACCAAGAAGAATAGATAGTTCCCTCAGGGTAAAAGATACATAAACAAATGTAGGTCTTATCCAGGGTGAATGGCCCCTTTTTTCAAGGATCAAATGCTCTCCTATTTCTGCTCATTTGGGATCACTTCCCACTGACTTCAAATAGCTGCTTCTCTATATTTTGGTCATAGTTTATAATTGTTATCTGTCCAATATAAGGTACTTCACCATCATCTGAAATGGAACTTCCATTTGTATTTATATTTATCCAAAAATTTTAAGAAAGACATTGTGCCTCACTAATATGTAAGGTAATGATGGAGACTGTTTCTTTGCTTGATCCACATAACAGACAGTTGCATGTCACATGTGGACAGGAAGATGTTCTGAGAGGAGAGTGGCTTCCTGAATGCAGAGCGGGTGACAGCAGTAATCACTCTCATTTGGTCCAGGTGATGATGAAAGGTAGTTTATCTTGGCCTACATAAGGGATTTACAGATTATGTTATCAAGGTTTAGACTATATGAGTCTCTGAATTTTGACCAGTACTTTAAAAAGATTTCTGCAAGGAAACCAAAGACCTAATATAAAGATAAAAAACAAGCTGAACACCAACTTCTTTTACTCCTAAAACTAGCTCTTTGAGAGACACTTTAAGAAATAAAAAGAATGATGGCCCAATCAGATCTTATGACAAGTCACCTAGAGAGGGTACTAAGAATGAAAACAGTAGAGGCATCCTGGAGCATGATGGAATATCAGCTAGTAAAGACTGAGTAGACAAAGGAAAAACAAAGGGTGTGTGACCCAGACTTAGGAGACTTCAGGGTCAAGAAAGGCCAAAAGGTGGTCCAGCAGCTTTGCATCAACCCCATAGGAGGTATTTAGTTTTTAAAGAGAGTAAGAGGATGGTAATATTCTGAAAGGGGCAACAAAAAAACAGGAAGAACTAAAACAATACTGAGCAAAAATAACAAAGCTGGAGGCATCATACTACCTGACTTCAAAAATACACTGCAAAGCTATAATAACCAAAACAGCATGATGCTGGTGTCAAAACAGACACATAGACCAAAGGAACATGAGGGAGAACCCAGAAATGAATACATATATTTATAGCCAAGTGATTTTCAACAAAGTGCCAAGAGCATACATTGGGGGAAGGATACCCTCTTCAACAAATGGTGCTGGGAAAACTGGACATCCATATGCAGAAGAATGAAAATAGACTCCTATCTCTCACCATATAGAAAAATCAACTCAAAATGGATTAAAGATGTAAATGTGAGATCTAAAACTATGAAAGCACTAAGAGAAAACATAGGGGAAACCATTCAGGACACTGATCCAGGCAAAGATTTTATGGCTAATACTTCAAAAGTACAGGCAACAAACACAAAAGTAGACAAATGGAGCCATATTAAACTAAAAAGCTTTAGCACAGCAAAGGAAACAATTAACAGAGTGAAGATACAACCTGTAGAATGGTAAAAAATATTTGTAAACTATTCATCCTAGAAGGGACTAATATCCAGAATATACAAGAAACTCAAACAGCTCAACAGCAAAAACCCAAAAAGCCTGATTTAGAAATGAGCAAATGAGCTAAATAGACATCTCTCGAAAGAACACATGCAAATGGCCAACAAGTACCTGAAAAAATGCTCAACATCATTAATTACCAGGGAAATACAAGCCAAAACCACAATAAGCTATCATCTCACCTCAGTTAGAATGGCTATTACCACCACAACAAAAAATAATGAATTCTGGCAGGGATGCCAAGAAAAGGGAACTCTTATACATTGCTGGTGGAAATGTAAATTAGTACAATAATTGTGGAAAACAGCATGAAAGTTTCTCACAAAACTAAAAATAGAACTACCATACTATCCAGCAATTCCACTTCTGGGTATTTTTCCAAAGGAAAGGAAATCAGTATATCAAGGGATACCTGCACCCCCATGTTTACTGAAGCACTATTAACAATAGCTAAGATATGGAATCAACCTAAGTGCCCATTAACAGATGAATGGATACAGAAAATGTGATACACACACACACACACACATACACACGCAGGGATATTATTCAGCCATAAAAAAGAATGAAATCCTGTCATTTGCAGCAACGTGGATAGAACTGGAAGTCATTATGTTAAGTAAAATAAACCAGGCACAAAAAGACAAATATCACATGTTCTCACTCAAATGTGGAAGCTAAAAAATTTGATCTCATGGAGGTAGAGAGTAGAATGATAGTTACCAGAGGCTGGGAAGTGTGAGAAGGATGAAGAGCCGTTGATTAATAGCCACAAACACATAGTTAGATTGAAGGAGTAAGTTCTAGTGTTCGATAACACAGCACGGTGACTATAGCTGACAACAGTGTATTGTATATTTCAAAAATAGTTACAAGAGAAGATTTGAAATGTTTCCAACACAAAGAAATGATAAATGTTTGAGGCAATAGATATCCTAATTACCATGATTTGATCATTACACATTGCATGCTTGTATCAAACTATCACATGTACCCCATAAACATGTACGAATATTATGTATCAATGAAAACAATTCGAAAGCAAAATCAAAATTGTTACATATTTTCATATTACATCTGAAGAGAAAGAACTCTTTGAAATAATAGTCTCGTTTTTCAATCCCTATAGTAAATTCAAAATTATTAGACCAATTTTTTAAAAACTGTAATAATTAACTTCATTTTATTTTCTGGCTA
This sequence comes from Indri indri, assembly GCA_004363605.1. Lineage (NCBI taxonomy): Eukaryota > Metazoa > Chordata > Mammalia > Primates > Indriidae > Indri > Indri indri. The sequence goes on along the minus strand of RJWJ010005039.1, from coordinate 7,109 downwards.
TTTCAGGCAAAAGAGAGGTTTGATTTAACTTATCCACATAATTTACTCATGAATTTACTTTGGATATTTAATAAGAAAAACATAGTCTAAAAATTTTTTAACCTATAGATGCACATAGATTTATTCAAATTCTAATACCATTTTAAAATATTTGTTCCTTCACTTGAAATTACGCATTACACCCTCTCATCCCGACCCCACAACTCTCTCCTCCTGCTCTCAGCCACACTTCTGGAAATAGTTGTCTACGCTCACTGACCCCATTTTCTTAACCTCTTTTCGGACCTCTTTTGTTGATGTTTACCACACCCATTAAAAGAAAGAAAGAGAGAGAGAGAAGGAAGAAAAGGAAGGAAGGAAGGAAGGAAGGAAGGAAGGAAGGCAGACATTTTCCCTTGAGGTCTGCAGCATGCCACTCTCCCAGTTCTCTGCCTTGGAATGTCAATATTCCTCAAGGTCCTGACTTGGTCCCCTTTTGTTCCTTCATTTTCAAAACAATTTCCCCAGATACTCTCAACCCTTCCCATAGTTTTAATTATCAGCTTTACCCTGATGAATTTCAAATCCCCATTTTAAGCCCGAACTTCATTCCTGAGCCCCAGATCTTATACCCAACTGCCTGCTCCACTTCAGTGTCCACAACAACATGTCTCAGGCCACACTCATCCTATTCGCTCCCCACCTGCATCCCACCTGCATCCCACCTGCTGTCTCCCTGTGCTCCTTGCCTCACAAACGTGGGAAGTTCAGTTGTTCACATCAGATTCCTGGAATCATCCTGACTCCTCTTCTTCCTCCATCCTCCACATCCAATCAGCCGCTAAGTTTCGCCAGCTGGACCTCCTAGTATCTCCCGAGAGCATCAAATCCCTTCCAAACCCACTTTGTTATCTTAGTGCAACACACCACATTTCTCACTTCGATCACACATTTGTGTTCTAACTATTCTGTTTGACCTCAGACTTTTCTCCCTCTACTCTCCACACTGCAATCAAACTTGTATTGTAAAACTACAGTTGGATCGTGACACCCCCCCGCCCTGCTCAAGACCGTTGGGTGGCTTTTTGCTGCGGTCTGGATGAGAGCCCACTGCCTTGCATTCCTTACAGGACCTGTGGGATCTGATTGGCAATGTCATCTTGGCCCTTAGCATCCTGAACTTCCCCTGTCCTAACATGAGGTGCCTGATACTATCCTGAAACATCTTTGGGCTTTTCTCCTCCTGGCATCCTTGTGCTTGCGTGACTTTTCCGTTTGTCAGAGGCATCTACTTTGCCTGCATTCCCTGGAGGAAAAGGAGGATTGTTAAAGCAGGAATTCAAAAAGCAGGAAACAGTGAATGCTCAATGTGTATTTAAAAAAAAAAAAAACCAAAACCCTCTAATAGGGATTTCGAATATCTGAAGACATGTCCTGAGGGAATCAGAGAACAGTGTTTAGAAAATAAAAATAGAAGTATAAAGAGGCTGAAAGAAAGCAGAGCACCCCCTCCCCACCCTGCGTGTGAGTGGAGGGCATCTGGGCTGAGAACGGGAGTTCAACAGGGCAGGACAAATGCTGAGCGGCAGTGTCTGCGTCAGAATTGCTAAGCATGGTAAACAGCACTGGGCATTTGCGTTGAAGCTTAACCAATGCCCGCTAACTACTTGTTGCCATTCTAGGGCATTCTACACAGTACCCAAAAAGGGAAGCTCTGTCAGCTGTTCATCTTGTCATTGACAGCTTCCATTATAACACTTCAACTGTTTGTTGCTTTCCCATCTGAAATGTGTGGGCAGTCACTTCACCCTCCACGTATTAAGAGCTTGGAATACTCATTAAGTTCTTCCTCCAAGAGAGAGTGATGGGGCCCTGACACCCAGAGATGGGAGTGGTGTATGAGGGGGATGGTCCCCAGCACTAAGACTTGGGTGTAACTGGACAACAGTGAGAACCATTCCTACCACACACTTATTATATGGTGTTGTGATAATGTTCTTACTTTTCCTTTCTTCCCCTAGACTGTAAGCTTATGAGAGTGAAAACCATGTGGGTGTTGGTCAACATTATGCCCAGTGCTCAATGCAGTGCCTGGTATATTGTAGGTGCTCAGTAAACATTGGTTGGTTAAATCAATTATTTAGTATAGAATGAGTGATTTTAAAGACATTGATTTTAGTGGTTCCTTTAAATAGAGAGACTGTCAAGATGGTGATGCCTTTTTATCCTAAGCATCTAAAGCCTAACACTTATAAAAACTAAGCAAAGGGACTGAACTATTAATAATTTTTAAGTATTTTTAAGCTTTTCCTGTTCTGTTGTAAAGACTTTCCAACCTTTGAGACCTGTTTACAGACTCCTGTATTCATCATTTGGAACACCATATATATTTGGTATATCAAATGATAAAGTCATTGATAGCCTGACATCTAGAAAGTTAGGCCAAGCAGACATATCATTGTGAGCAAACTCTATTCCTTCCATTTGCAAGAAATACAAGATGTACAGAAAATTATTACATGACACTGTTTTCCATTGTACTCATGGGGGGTGAATTATGGCCTTCCAAAGATGTTCATGTCCCAATCCGCAGAACCTGAATGCTACCTTACATGGCAAAAGGAACTTTGTAAATGTCATTAAGTTAAGGATCTCATTCACAGAGAACATGGGATTATTATCCTGCGTTCTCCAAGGGGCCTAATGTAACCACAAGGGTTCTTCTAAGTGGGAGGCAGGAGGGTCAGAGTCGTGGAAGGAGGTGTGAGGACGGAAACAAAGTCAGGGAGATTTGAGGATGTTCCACTGCTGAGTTAGGAGATGGAGGGTGAAGCCATGAAATGCAGGCAGCTGCTAGAAGTGAGCAAAGTCAAGGAAACATTCTCCCAAGAGCTTCCAGAAGGAATGTAGCCCTGCTGAAACCTTAATTTTCATACCTTTTTTAATGTGGAAGTCTTAAAAAAATTAATTTTCAAATAAAGTTGAATATATTTAAGATGAACATGCGATGACTGGAGATCCATGTGCTTTGCGTAATGATTATCACAATCAAATTAATTAATACATTCATCACCTTTCATGATGTACATTAGATCCCTAGAACTTGTTCATCTTATAGCTGAAAGTTTGTATGCTTTGACCAACATCTCCGCATTTTCCCACCCCTCGGCCCCTGGAAACCACCGTTCTACTCTCTGCTGCTGTGAGCTCAACTTCTTTAGCTTCCACATGTAAGTGAGATGAAGCAGTACGTCTCTTTCTGTGTCTAGCTTATTTCACTTAGCACAATGTCCTCCAGGTTCATCCACGTTGTCATAAATGACTGGATTTCCTTCTTTTTATGCCTGAATAATATTCCATTATCTCACAATTTCTTTATCCATTCACCCGTTTACGGACACTTCGGTTGTTTCCGTACCTTGGCTGTTGTGAATGATGCCGCAGTAAACATGGAGGAACAGACATCTTTTTGAGATACTGATTTCATTTCCTTTGGATATATACCCAGAGTGTGATTGCTGGATTCAACAGTAGTCTTAATTTCAGTTTTTCGAGGAGCCTCCATACTTTTTTCCGTAATGACTGTACCAATTTACATTCCCATCGACAGTGCACAAGTTGAAGTGTTCCCTTTCTCCACACCCTTGCCAACACTTGTTGTCATTTGTCGTTTTGATAATAGCCATTCTAACAAGTGCAAATTGATACCTAATTGTGGTTTTATGTACTTTGCTTTTCTCTGATTAGTGATGTTGAGCACCTTTTCATATACCTGTTGGCCATTTGTACATTTTCTTTGGAGAAATGTCTGTTCAGATCCTTTGCTTATTTTTTAATTTTTTAATTAGGTTTCTTTGGGGTTTCTTTTTTTTTTTTTTTTTTTTTTTTTTTTTTTTTTTTTTTTTTTTTTTTTTTTTTTTTTTTTTTTTGGCTGCTGAGGTGTGTGAGTTCCTTATATATTTTGTATATTAACCTATTATCAGATATATAGCTCACAAATATTTTTTCCCATTCCATAGGTATCATTTTAATTTTGTTGATTATTTCCTCTGCTGTACAGCTTTTTAGTATGATGTAGTCCCACTTGCTCATTTTTGCTTTTGTTGTCTGTGCTTTTGGTGACATATCTAAAAAATCATTGCCTAGACCAAGGAGCATTTCCCCTATGTTTTCTTCTAGGATTTTTATGGTTTCAGATTTTACATTTAAGTCTATAATTAATTTCAAGTTAATATTTGTATATGGTATAAGATTATAGTCAAATTTCATTCTTTTGCATGTGGATATCCAGTTTCCCCAGCAGCATTTATTAAAGAAAGTTTCTCTTGTGTATTCTTGGTGCCCTTGTCAAAGATTAGTTGACCATATGTGCATGGGTTTATTTCCAGTATTTCTATTCTGTTCCACTGGTCTATGTGTCTGTCTTTATGCCAGTACCATATTGCTTTGATAAATACAGCTTTGTAATACAGTTTGAAATCAGGGAGTGTGATGCCTGAAGCTTTGATCTTTCTTAAGATCATTTTGACTATTCAAGGTCTTTTACAGCTTCATACAAATTCAAATGAAGGATAAAAATCATAGGGTCATCTCAATGGACACAGAAAAAGCATTTGACCAAATTCAAAATCCTTTCACGATGAAAACTCTCAACAAGTCAGATATAGAAGGAATGCACCTTAACATAATAAAGGCCATATATGACAAGCTCAGAGCTAACATCACACTCAATGGTGAAAAGCTGAAAGCTTTTCTTCTAAAATGAGGAATAAGAGAAGGGTACCCACTTCTATTCGAGACAGTACTAAAAGTTCTAGCCTGAACAGTTAAATAAGAAAAAGAAATAAAAAGCATCCAAATTGGAAAGGAAGAAGTTAAGTTTTCTCTGTTTGCATATAACATGATCTTATATGTAGAAAACCTTAAAGACTCCACCAAAACAAACCCTGTTTGAGTATATTTTAGAGTATATTCTTTTTACTTATTAAAACAAAGTTAACTGTAAAACAGACTTAGGCAGGTCCTTTAGAAGGGATTCTGGAAGAAGGTGCTGTTATCATAAGAGATGACAGCTCCACGTGTGGTATTGCCCCTGACGCCCTTTCAGTGGGACAAGACGTGGAGGTGGAAGACAGTGATATTAATGATCTTGACCTCGTGTAAGCCTAGGCTAGTGTGTGCATTTGTGTCTTAGTTTTTAGCAAAAAAATTTTAAAAGTAAAAAAGAATTAAAATTTTTAAAATAGAAAAAACTTATAGAGCAAGGATATAGAGAAACAAATATTTTTGTACAGCTTTACAATGTGTTTGCATTTTAAGCTAAGTGTTATTACACGAGAGTCCAAAAAACGTTTATAAAGTAAAAAAGTTACAGTAAGCTATGGTTAATTTATTATTGAAGAAAGAAAAAAATATTTTTATAAATTGAGTGCAGCCTACAGGTACAGTGTTCATAAAGTCTACAGTCGTGTACAGTAATGTCCTAGGTCTTGATGTTCACTCACCACTCACTCACTGACATACCCAGAGCTACTTCCATTCATGCAAGCTTCACTCTTGGTAAGTGCCCTATTTGGGTGTACCTTTTTTTATCTTTTATTCCATATTTTGACTGTACCTTTTCTATGTTTAGATATACAAATACTTACCATCGTGTTACAGTTGCCTGCAGTAGTACGGTAACATGCTGTACAGGTTTGTAGCCCAGGAGCAATAAGCTATACCCTCTAGGTTTGTGTAAATATATGTATACTCTATGATGTTCAGGTGATGAAATCACCTAATGACAATGAATTGCTTGAAACATATGTATTGTCAAGCAATGCATGACTGTATTATTAAAATGTCAATACTACCCAAAGTGATCTACAGATTTACTATAATTCCTATCAAAATTCCAATGTCATTTTCACAGAAACAGAATAACAATCCTAAAATTCATATGAATTTGAGTACTTCTGACCTCCAGAATTGTAAGATAATAATATGTATTGTTTTAAGACTAGGAGATTAATATAGTTCTATAAACCTGTCAGTTGTATGAGGTGTGCTCACCTACTTAACAGAGTGCTAGCTGGGAGAAGGTGTTTGAGAAGAACTTTATGAGGTGATGCTCAACTGGGACAGAAAGAGAGTTCTATAAACAGATTGGGCAATGCTAAGGCAGTTAAATTATTCATTTATGTATGAATTGCCTTATGAATATTTATAAACATATGTCTCAATATTATAAACATATCCAGATTTCATATATATAATACACACACATACACACACACACACCTCACACAAATACACACATATACACCATCTTGAGAGAGGTGTAAACAGAAGAGTGTGATATAAGGGTACTTAATCCATTTTAAAAATTACACATTCCTTACGCTGATTTTCCATATATAGTACTATATTTTCCTTGAGAAAATAGTGTTGAAAGAGTTAGTTTGGAAGGCGAGAGATGCTGTTTGTCGGAGGTAGATGAATTAATAATTAGAATTAGTTAAATGAAATAATACGAAATATGAACCAGTGTTGCATGGTGGAGCAGCTATTGATTTCATTGATTTTCTCTAAGAATATGAAAAATCCTAGACGCTTTGTGGATACATCTGATCTTTGAGCAAAGCTGAAGAAGTTTTTACTTCTGCTTTAATATCATCAGAGTCAAAGCCAAGTATATAAATAGATGCCTTGAGTCGTGGTGCCAACTTCTTAACCTAAATTTTACTCCAATTACAATGTTTTGAAAAGTACCAATCACTGAGATCCTTTTAGCTCAAAATAATACCATTCACCCTCATTATGATGGCTGAAGTTCCATTAGTAGCCGTTTATTTCTTTAAGACCTCTATTTTTTTTTTGTGGTGTCCTTTCCTGGTTTTGGTATCAAGGTGATATTGGCTTCATAGAATGAGTTAGGAAGGATGCCCTTTTTCTCGATATTGTGGAATAATTTCTGTAGTATGGGTGTGAGTTCTTCTTTGAATGTTTGGTAAAACTCTGCGGTGTAGCCATCTGGTCCAGGACTTTTACGTTTTGGGAGGTTTTTGATTGCTGATCCTATTTCTGAGCTTGAGATTGGTCTATTCAGATATTCTGTTACCTCTTGGGTGAACTTTGGGAGGTTGTAT